>QNGE01001084.1:9942-85090 GCA_008508345.1 Paragonimus westermani
AGAGACGCTATCCGAGATGGCGGTGTGTCGCAGTCAATGGCGTACCTGTATCCATACCATTTCTAGTTCTTCCATTTAGTCTTCTTCAATCTTTGTTGTCCTTCGTAGTACTTTTTCCTTCTAGGATATTCCACGTCACTGTTGAGGTGAGTGGCGGCCCGAGCCACAGTACCTTTTGGTCAGGCTCATGGCTGTTTTGATGATGAATCCTCATAGCGGAGGCTGTTTGCTTTTCATTAACATTTTAGACTAGAATTTCGGCTCAAGGATGGCACGCTGAACAACTTCGACATATATACAAACTAATCATTGCCGTCAACCATTAGTGACTACACTCTCTCGAAACATCGTTCATTTTCTTAGTTGTACCTTCTAATCAGAGAAATTCTTCGGGACGGTCATGGGAGCTGAATTGTTTCAATGTGCTCAAGCTCATACCAGGTGGCCAGTGGGTCATGCGCTGTCTTTTCTTGTTGTTACCAGCACGGTTGACGTGATAGGCCGTCTAAAATTCACTGCCACTTGCTCATCGAGGTCGCTGAATAATTCATTTCGGTTGTATACGCGTAACTAAACGACCCCCAAAATATTAGTCTAAAGACTTGTCACAGGGCAAACTTCGCAAGGATGAAGACACCGCTTAGCAAGGTTGAGTGACCTGATTCCATCGCCACATTCAGCTTAGAACATCACCTGCAGGTCATCACTGAGGAAATGTCTACGGCCGTTAACAACAATAAGGTTCCCTCAGCCTAGTAAAAAAGAGAGCTGCCTAAAATGTTAATCTAGGCTTTCCATCACATTGAAACGTTTAACATGGAACAGGTACTAACTGGAACAAACTAGACATGTCTACCGAGTGTCGTGTGGTGCAATCGTACCGTGGCTGCTACAGAAGAAAGTCGGGTTTGGTGTCGACGAAATGATGTTCCAAAGCCGAATTTGAATCCTAGGCATTTCTACAACAAAGGAGTAAGGTTGGCCTTTCCGAACATCCCACCTCTGATGGATTTACCAGTACAGATGTAGGGGCCGCCAACGCTGGGTAGAAAATACGTAAGTGTGCATAACTGCACATCATGAACGGTTTTTGAGTACGAAGGAGGCTACTTGACTGAATTACCACAATTTTTTATGCCACAAGTCAGAATCAAATCGGACGGCCTATTAACTCACAAGTCAACCGATCCAGACTTGTCATCCCCTATCACCCTGAGAGGTTACGCCGCTGAATTGACAGAACCGCTTGCGGTACGTTTTAACTGTGCTTGTTAGCTGACTGTCTGTTGAAAGCCTGGAAGCAGTTGACAATTACACCACCAATCTTCCAAGGGGCACAGAGATGGCCGAGCAAACAATCCACCGGAAGCCTTGCTTGTAATGTTCTCCAAAGTAATCGGGACTTTACTGGACGACCCTCTCCGAGCCAGGTTAAAGATCTCGAACGTATAATCATGATGTAGTATGGCTTCCTTCGAGAATGCTCATGCATCACAAATCTGCTGGCTCCTGGCGACTTTTGCATAATGGCTGTCGACTCGGGATTGGTTATTGATGGGGTTCATCCTGACTTTTCTAAAGCCACTGGCAGGGTCGGTCATTTTTCTTGTTATAGAAACTCCACAGTTGTGACCTAGGTAGTTGCTTACTCGCGTGGCTTTAGGAGTATCTAATTGAACAGGCTCAGCGTCACAGTGAATGGAGATTTTAGATTGTTTCCCTGTTAACAACGGCGTCCCACAAGGCTCCAGTATAGTCACATCCGGTTGTTGCTCTTCGCCGATTACACAAAGCTCTTTTTTGTCCGGAGCGCGCGGAAAATTGGGCAATTTTTGAGAACGGCTGGAAATGTTTAAGTCAACGGTCCATAGAAAATAACATGTCGTTCAAAGTCAACAAATTTCATGCCCTCTCGTCATCAAAATCCCGATCACTACTCTCTAGGCGACACAACTCTACTCGCGTCAGTTTGCCAATGAGACATTGGGGCCTTAGTGACAGACAGTTTGAGTTGGACCACATATTCTACAGGCTTGTTTAGAAATTCACGAATAACTTTGAAACCCTTGGGAAGAAATGGTGGAACATCCCACTTATAATTTTTCCTCACGATGTTGGTCTTTATTATTCGTTTACACCTGGAAACGAACAAGCGGGTCTGTCGTCCGTATCTTAAAGCGACTTGGCACATAGTAAGAGAGCTTAGAGACAGACCACTAGAATTATAAGGTTCATGAAAATTTTCTACTTAGATGGACTAGCAGAATTAGGTCGATTGCCAGTGAACTACGGATACCTGAGTTACCCACTGCCGTATCTACATTATACAAGGATGAACTTCAGAGGGGTTGCTCGGTGAAAGTGGGTTGAGAAGTAGGCAGGTTGCTTTTCAAACAGAACTGCTTCATGGTTAGTGTATGTTCACACTGGAACGCACCGCCCTACCCTACACTAAAATCAGCGTTGAATCGGTTAAAGGTTTTAACCTTTAACACAACTGGCACGTACACAAAAGACGATTTACACTGAAATTGGTAGTTGTCACTCCAACCGAGTATCACAGATCAATGAAGGCACATATCTGGCAGAGTACCGTTACAGTGTGTTCCAGTGTCTGATGCTGATACAACTGTCCATTAACAGCTTCATTGCAATGTCCTCTTATTCACTTCTGTTCACTTTTTCTTTACATCTGTAAACCGTCCAATACCATTTTTTACCGACCAACACAGACAGGAACGCACAAGCAGAGGTCATTATCTCTTCTGTAACACCTTGTAAACGTATCATCTGTTCGAAAACTTAGTGTTCAGTTGGAAATTAAGCGAAAAGGTTGCTCGAAACGTCTATCAAATAATGCTGACAAGTGAATTCCCTGGAGTACAGCCGCGATCCAAACAAGCCCCAGGAGGAAATCCCAACTACTGCGCGGGCCTGTTTCAAAGTGGGTGTGCAGATATGGCGGGAGTTAATTTCTTCTGGTTCAGCAAAACTTACTGATAGGCACTGACTGATCCCTCTTGACTTGACAAAGACCGTTGTGCATTGAATCGCAGATTTACTGGAAGCTCGCGTAATTGTCATGAGACCCACTTGGCTGAGTGACTTAGGGGTTAAGATTTCTGCTAGGCAATGGTTGGGCGCCGTCTCCCTTGACTCTTGGTTGCACCCACCGTCGACAAGGTGTTGGTGAAACTGTATGCGAAAGAGATGACAAGGATTTGCAATTGGTCGTGATTACTTGACAGAAAGCCTTAGCACGTTAGGTGGACAAGCTTGCCTGGTCTAAACCAGCCTAATCAACTGTTGATGATGAAGACTGCGGACTGTGGCCATGATCTAGCACACCTGTCCCATAAAATGAACACACGAGGGAAAAAACGAATTTGCCGTAATCGAGGCTTTATTCACTTCAGAACAGAGCAGGGAAGACCGAAAAGACCAAGTAATAAATCTGAGTGTGTAATATAAATGTGACACTACTTAATTCCATAAACAAATTACACGGGTAGTTGTGACGTTCCCAGCGACCCTCCGATGGAAACCGAAGTGACTGTGAAACTCAACCTATTAAAACATGACGGTACTCCAGGTGGGGCCTTCATTCTCCAGCTGTTTAAAATGGTGATTGCCGTTTAAGCCAATTACACTCCCGTTCGATATGTAAAGCAGAAGAGGCACCAATGGGTGGTGCTCGTTAAAAGTCATTCTGACTTCCAGAAAATGTGTCAAGATGTGATAACTACGATGATATTAGCTCTGGCTCATCCACTGTGTATACGGGTCTCTGAATGAGGGGCTTCTGAACCACAGAGAAACAAGTAAGAGGATAAGTAAGCTGATTTTGCCGCGGTCAAATCGATCATGCACTCATCTTGCTACAACCCTGGGAGCATCAACAGCTAACGGGCGTAGAGTTTTCGGACATGAGGCTAATTTCGACTCGGTTTCCCGACTTGCTGTTCGGAGCTGTCTCCATCACAGTAATTCGCTTGGGTCGTTATATATATGCTTTGAGCGCAGTGTGCTCATTTGTGAGCAACTATCTCGTGCTTTCTTCACTTAAAGTGCCGTTCGATTTTGTGGGTGACATTGTTTTGTACTTAATTCTTATGCACACAACATGCGGAACCTCCTGCAATGCCTCAATGATATGGTTAGTCTATATGGTGTACCCATCGCACCTTCAAACTTTGAAGAGCGGTTACAGGACAGGGTTAGCTTTAGTTCCATTTTTTGTCATTATGGACAAGGTGTCTATCGCCTCACTCACTTGCGCAGTGTCATCTCATCAAACTGTAACATCGCTCACGAGGTATCTAAAAAGATGGCCACAGCACGTAGTGCGTTCTCCAACCCGGCCACTTCTGGTGTCGCAAAGACTCCTCTTTGGCAATTAGGAAATTTTACAATGCGCGTATGCACTCAGTTCTGCTTTACAGATTCATTCATGCGGAAGTTGCATGTAGACTCGCTGTTTGTTCACTGATTCTCACCAGTTTGTACCGAATGAATTGGCTGTTTGAGCAACGTGACGGCCCATTGGTGCGTGTTCGAGGAATGTGCAAGTTCTTCACTGATTGGACCACGGAGAGTCTGCCGCTCCACATTGTGACTGCTGATGACTGGAAGAAACCGCAAGACAGCTTGTTGATGACGTGACCGCGGGTTATGAACGTCTTGACGATTTGGCTAAACACCGTCACGGTGAGAATGGGCTTTGACGTGGTGTGACGGCTTGCGCATCTCGATTACCTTTTGGGCTAAACTGGACAGAGTTACTCACACCAGGCAGGCCAACAGGTAGAGGTCTGACGAACCACAGTCTCCTGGTCCTCCAGGTTGGGGGTTGGAAAGTGGTTGGCATCTCTTCTCGAAAAACGTACCATCTTCGGTACATCGCCACCCACCATCTGACTTGCGGTACAGGCTTTTGAGCGAGAGGCTTTGGTTGAGAACCCTAATCGTTCTCCTGTCTAGGTCTGGGCGTCCTGGCAATATCTCAGTCCACACACAACCGTGAATCCTCACGACATCAACACCTCCATACTGCATCGGCCGTCTCGCAATATAAACCGGGTCGCCCTATCTGCTGCATACAACAGGGTGGTTAGGCGAAAACATGCTACCGCTGACCACTCCCCCACTATCCTATCAATTTTAGCTCTCAGGCCCCCCGACTCCCAATTCTGATAACTTCTTTGCAGGTCCCACAGCAGATATAATTGATTATAGTAGCACTGTGCCGATAAGTCTCAGCCCTCGCCACTCAGTCTCAGACCTCCCTCGTCCTGTGCCGCGACCTAGAACACAACTTAATGTAGGTGCCTTCAACGTTTGTACTTCAAAACCGACAGGTCAGCAGGCTGTTCTCGCACGAGCGTTAAACTCGCTGCATATCGATGTTCGCTGTATTTCGGAGACTAGAATCCACGACACCCGCACTTTCTACCCGATAATGGTTATACACTTCAGGTAACTCTCCGGCCGCCGTTACCGGTCAGGCTGGAGTAAGTATAGTCCTCAGCACGACGGCCGTAGCCGCATTTATAGGTTGGATTCCTGTTAATAGTAGACTTTGTGCCGTCCGCTCGGCAGGTGGTTCTGTTAGGGTCACTTCAAGACGCAAAACCGTCAGAAATCTTTTCGTCGTGTCTGCTTACGCTCCAACTGACTGTAGTGACATCGGCTTCAAGGACATCTTTTATTCGGATCTGGCCGCTCTCTTCCGGGCGGCACATGATTCTGATATAGTCGTTCTGGCCGGAGATATTAATGCCCAGGTCGGCCGCTTTGGTTAGACCGAATCTGGTCTGAGTGGCATGTTTGGGATAGCATCACATCGGTCGGACAATGGCGGGCGACTGTTGCAGCTGTGCGCTGAACATAAGCTGTTTTTAGCCAGCACTACTTTTAGGCATCGTGCGTGTCGTTGCTGTACTTGGCGCCCTTCCTCTCTGAATCAGACTTGGTCACAGATAGACCACATAGCTGTTAGTTATAGGTGGCGGGGTTCCATTCAGGACTGTAGTTCTTACTGGAGCACGTACTTAGATTGAGATCATGCGCAGGCACTTTGTCGTTTTGCACTCACTTTTGCTGACCCACGACCTCACCGACAGCAATGATTGGCTGTTGAGAAACTCACAATACCGTCAGTAAAGCCTTAGTAGTTCTCACTCCGAAGATCCTGACTGTTGCTGGACCCAGATCACACAGGCCATTCGTGATGCACGTACGTTAGCATGCGGTATGGGGGTACATGGAATGAACGAACATTGGATCTCGGAGAAATCCCTGGAGTTGTTAGAAGCCAGATGAAACGTCCTTCCTGGCAGTTCATATAACAAGTCTAGAATAGTTGTTCGTAGGAACCTGAAACGTAGCCTGAAGGGTGGTCGTGAGGCATGGTTATTAGGAAAAGTTGAGGAAATGGACACGGCTTTCGTTTCAGGAAAAACCGGCAAACTGTTCAAGTTCATCCGTGCCACTGGTCCCAGGTGACCGATTGTCAGTGAAGCTCTCAGCGAGAAAGATGGCACACTCACTTGTAAGAAGTGTAGAAGATTAGAGCGGTGGGCGGAACACTTTGAGGGTCAATTTAACTGGCCTCCTGCATCTACCACGTTGCCACCACAAACTTGTGATGTAGTGCCCTGGTCGGTAGACTTGGAACCACCCACTGAGACTAAGAGCCGCAATTGCATTGCGGCTCTCAAGCGTAATAAGGCTGCTGGTCCAGATGACCTGGTGCCGGCACTTTTCAAAGAAGGGGGATAGACATTAGTAGGGGCTTTGACTCATTTGTTCCGACTTGTGTGGACGCCGGAAACCATCCCCTCGATTTGGGGTCACTCGAGAGTAGTTCATACATTCAAGAAAGGTATAAGGGGCTCTTGTGAAAACCACAGAGGAATTAGTTTGACCCCAGTCANAGATGCCGGCGTGGACCTCCTACCTGGTGAAAGACTGACTGATCTTGATTATGCTGACGACAAGGTGTTGCTGTTTGACAACTTTCAATCAGCACAAGCAATGCTAGGCGCTATTTCGCGTTCTGCTAAATACTTCGGAATGCGCTTTGCTGCCACACGTGGATTTGATGTTAGATAATGTAGTCCTGGAGGTTGTTGACCGGTTTGTATACCTGGGAAGCTGTATCAGCGGTGGCGGAAGTGTAGGGAATAAAATGGAAGCGCGTATCCCTAAGGCTGGGGCAGTGTTCGCTAATCTGGGGCATCTCTGGCGACAGTGAGGTATCTGTCAGAAGCTTACAGGTCGCGTGAATCAGGCAACAGTGAGGGCGGCACTACTTTACGGTAGCGAAACTTTGCCACTCAGGTTGGAGGACGTAAACCGTCTTCAGGTATTTGATCACTGATGTCTGCGTTCAATCGCTTGTATCGGGTGGCACCAGCGGGTAAGTAACGGAGAGGTTAGGAAGCTGGTGTTTGGTACTGATTGCCAAACGAGTTCTTTTGTTCAGTCTTTGCGTTTGCACAGGCTTATGTGGTTAGGTGATGTATTAAGGATGCCAGCTAGTCGTCTTCCACACCGAGCACTGTTCGCTGGCAATGCGACCGACTGGTGTAAGGTGCGAGGTGGACAGTTGATGACCTGGCTTAGGGAAATGAAGTCGTTCACCAAGGGGTTGGCCACTGTGTGTCGTGTTCGTCTCCCGGGCTGGGGCCCTCGCGATTCACAGAGTCGGTGGTTGGAGATGTTAGGTGGGGTGGCGGCTAATCGAGCACAGTGGCATGAATGTTGTCGTTGTTTGGCCGAGTTGTCTGTGGAGTGAGTGCATTTAGTGACGTGGGGCAGTGAAAGCCGTAAGGAAGCTGTCTCGCTGATGACGCCATATTCTCACCTGCAGCTCGGTTGCTTGTTTGCAAGGTGTAGGCACCTTGATGTTGAATACTTGAATGTGGACGTAGTTATTTTCATTAATTAGGTCCCTTCCCGTCCTCTTCTTGTTTCCCACTCTCCTCCTATATAGGGTTTACTTTTTCTTCATGGCTGGGTGGTAGTTAAGCATTAGTGTGAACCACTGATGTAATGCTGTCTATGATCATGATGATGATGGGGTTTGGCTAAACAATCTTGGTAGGTGCCGTCTACCCAGTTGAAGAAATCGCGACCAACTACATCGCTGGTTTCAAATAATAGCATGACGGTTTGCCGCAGGTAATGACGACCCAGTAGCCTCCTACTGCAGCTTCGCCGTCACCATTTCTCTCTGTGTTCTCTACAATTTCGTACTTGTTCTTTTGGTCATCGTCACAGACAGCAGTGTATCAGTGGTTCTCACTAGTGCTTAACTACCACACGGCCGTGACGAAGAAAAGGGATGGGGAGGGGAAGATACCTAGCTAATGAAAGTAGCTACGCCTATATTCAATCATTCAACATCAAGTGCCTACAACTTGCAAACAAACGTCCGAGCCAGAAGTGAAATGAGGGCCCTTTCAACAAAACAGCAGCTTTCACTGCCCGGTTAATAAAAAATGCACTCACTTCGCAGGCCACTCGACCAAACAACAACAGTCATGCCACTGAGTTAATTTAGCCATCATCTTGCTTAACGTCTCCGGTCACCGAATCTGTGAGTTGCGAGGACTTCCAACCGGGAGATAAACCCGGTCTACAGCGACTAATCTCTTCGCGGATGACTTCATTCCTCTACGCTAGGCTATCTGTCCGATCGGCAGTAAGGAGTAATCGGTGTGGTATACGACTAGGTTGTATGCGGAGTAGATTAACTAACTAACCATCCACGTTAGTACAAATGTGAGGGGTAAAAAAAGAACTTGTTTGGTAATAGGTGCTAAACACGCTTCCTTATCTTCTCGTTGCTCATTCGCTGGTGTCATCTGTTACGAACAGTCGAACGCATACATCGATAGTCGAATACCTGAAGACGGTTCACGTTTCCTACTCTTGGCGGCCATATTTCTCTGCCGTGTAACACAGCAAACACGATCTTAAAGCCTCAGGGAAATGCTTCTACCGCCAGAGCTGTCGCGTAGCGTTAGAGATGCGCGCCTCTATTTCATTCCCCACATCTCTGCTACCGCTGATGCAGCCTCTCAGGTATAAAAACCTACCAACAACCTAAAGGACCTCATTATCTAACAGCAAATCTACGTAATCACAACATTCTTGCATAAGCTCATTGCACTTTCACGGCAACCCAGTCCGAGTTACCCACGTGTACCGCCCGAAGCTGAAATCGATGAGTGTGCTAAGCTACCCGATTTGTAATGGAGTCATGTCTTGCCCCATAACAGGTCTTTTCTCAACATGTGGATTGCGTTTGACAAAGATTTTCGAGGTGGCCTTTGCTCCCTGTGTTAGCTGATCTTCCGAGTGCCACAATACTCGTCGTTTGCATTGCTTTTGGAATTCCGATTCACTGACAGTTAGGTTGTGTAATTTTCGGAACGTTGTCTGTCTTTCAGGCTATCTCAACATATACTGTATCGCACAGATGGCCCATCTGCCGACGAGCAGCAGCCTCGACCGTTAAGATCGTGGTGTAGTAAATTTAGAATCTCATACAAGACATGCAGCTGTTAGTGATGTATGAGTTGATTTTCCTTGGGAATTTCGATTCTGCTAAAGCACAAGAATGCGTTTGCTATCGTGCATGCAATGCGACGAGTAGATTGGCTGAACAACAAGGCAGAATAACTGGAGCCCGCACTCGTGAAAGCTCAGTATGTAGGTTTGCTTGTGAATATTGGAGACGGACTGCAGGGGTTCTCGAAACTACCACATGGTGAGTTCAAACTTCCACCCCGTAGTTCGTGCAAAACAAGCTGTAACACTACCGAAAAAGTACCACTTTTAACCGTTTAGGAGAGGGTATTGTAGTGGAAATCTCGATTCACCGGTTATCCAAACCCCGACACAGCAGAAGATCTGAAAAATGACCAATCCAATTACCGCGTAAAAGATACGTCAGAAGTGGACGAACGGTCTCAGTGTTGTGTCTTCCGTCATCCGCCAATTCATCTGTTCCGTATTCCACCAATTAACATAGTTTATGATGTTGCATGTACTAATGAGATAAGCCAATGACAGGCTGTGACTTCTCCAATACTGTTGTACATCCATAAATTCGGCGTCTCAATTCATGAATAACAATTGCTTACTGCTACCAGTATTAGGTCTTATTACTTGCGTGGGAGGTTTCAATTCAAGTACGATTCCTAGGGCTATTCGAAGTCCCTAATTCTAAGTATCACAGGTATTCAATAATTAATTCGGCTTTTTCATACAGTGGATCGTGAGAGAATATGCTAATGAGAGCATGTCGTACCCGTAGTAGTTACTCCCTGGTTGCATCGGTTATTTCAGACGAGAAGCTGATTTCCTCCCTGGCTACCCTTCGCCGTCTCCGCCTACTACGGAGGCTATACTTTGACTAGTCACCCTATGTGGTGGTATTAACGTTCCCCGATATGACCCGAGTGACCCACTAGTGAAATTCATGACAATGCTTACTTTGAATGATGTGAACAAACAAGAACGTTTCGTTTGACTAGACTGGGTGTACTACATTCGCTATATCTGAGGTAGGAGAAAGCATTCACCGAAGCCACGTAGAAATAGGTTTCCTTCTCGTCTATGTCTATTCACAGCAGCCCGATGAATAGACAGCGAGGTGCAACTAGCCAGCTTCTCAGGTGATGATTTATCATATTGTTCCGATACATCCTACATGTCACCGGTCTGTAATGTGATGTACGTCGCAGCGACAAACACGTCACGTGAAATTTGGGAGTTTAAACCGATCGCAGGTAAGAAGTAAGTGGTTATCTGCAGCACGTAACCTATCGTAGGAATTCTTATCCAGTTCATGCTGGTATGAGTTGTTATACTTCGACAGCATCTCAGAGACAAAAATGCCGTTGGATAGTACCTCAGGTACTGTTGCTCTTTGAAATGTGCTTTTCATCTGAGTGTATTACGCTGTTCCAAGGCTAATTGTGGTTAATCTTAGACGATAATGAAGTCCCTGGGATTGTGCACTCATTGATCGGTTTCTGACGCTGTGGGATGCATTATGATTGCGGTCAATGCAGCTGAGGCTCGTAAATGCACATCCAAGATTTTTATATGTACCAGTCGCACTCACGAATTGCCTTTTCATGGACATACTTCACTTAACGGTTGTAAAAAGTGGTTCTCATGATCCAGCATACCTGACATAATGAGGTGTTTACCGTTGTTTGTGTTCACTCGCATCTAATGATGCCAGTGCGCAGATCAGGATGGGGGTTATTTGGGAATGGGGTTAAAATGTAAATGAGTTTTTTTACCTATATTCCCAAATTGCTTAGCTTGGGAGAGCTTGAGGAAGAGGGTGGCCAACAAATCTCGATTGAGTGTTTAATACTCGGCCCACTAAGTCGCTCCTTCCCCAGGTACGCAACTATCGGAGGCGAAAAACAAAAGACCGTTGAGGAGAGAGACCAAATCTTTATTCGACGAAATGTACAAGTGGTCTCTGATAGCGCTATGAGCAGCACCGACACGTGATAGACCGACCGTCAACGAGCGAGTAAACCGGAAGGTGACACGTGTGTCTTTTGGGTTCGTGCCACAGTCACATGACATGCAGACAAACAACCAGACAGCGAGCTTTCTTAATAACCTAGGTACAGTATGCGACTATGCGTTTTGGAACTATTTTACACATCATACCGCAGGCAGTCCAGTGAAATCGCCAGGCCGGTACAATTGAAATCGACTTTAAGATCATTAGTGGGCCGCCCGACAGATGCTCTTTTACCTGTAATTCGTTGTTCTGTACGCGGTGTGTGGACATGTAAGTCTCATTCCTCTGTTTCGTCCCGAAGCTTCTCCGTTTTCACTTATTATTGACGGTAAAACCAGTTTCAAATCTGTTTTCTACCACGCAGCTTTTGAAAAAGCAGTCGCTAATTGAAAAGAGGTTGAGATTGTACCATCACTGTTGTAGATTGTGACTGGCGAATTGTTATCCAAAATGAAGTGCCAGTTCTGTATTTGCACCACTTGGGTCACATAATTACACGACTCGCAGTGATCCGACCCTCGTATATTTTATAAGCGAAAAACAAGATTCTAAGAGTAGGCTCTAGTTTAATTAGAGTACAAAGGCACATTTACACGCTGTTAAGACACATCCTAGTCTTATTTTGCATAACAAGATCCTCGCTGAAGCTTCTCTAAAGCCTGAAATGAATTTGCGTATGGGAGATTGAGCAAATGTGAAGAACGCCCCTTCAAATTAACTCGAAACTGAGACCGTGTGCATTTGTGCATAAACACCTTTCCTCTTAAATTTCGAGTCTCATCACTTCAGACTTCTGATGTTCGCTGACTGTCTACATTTCGGCTTTTCAGCTCAACAAATGGTGAGATATTGGAGACACAAAGGAAAAGAAATATTCAAACGACTAGAGCCTCACATCGAAAAGTACTTTCCATACCATAAACCGGAACTAGATCGTGTCTCACCGCAGCGTGCGTTGCTGGCTGGTCGGAAGATTCAAGCTCCTTTTGATTTGGCTGTCGGCCAGGTTGTTCCGTTCGGTCAAGAACTTACTGCCTCGTTCCCGAACATTATCAAGGTGCGCGTCCACAAACTATGTTTAAATCGATTTTTGTTGAAGGTAGGTTTTTTTACTTTCTAATATGTCTACACTTTCCCTAGTACTATTATCAAACAGCCACATACTGGACGCACAACCAGGGCGTCAACACGGACATCGGAGACATTGTGCTGATAGAGAAGACAGATCCTCCTATCGCTTTCCATACGGTTTTCAAACTAAAAAAGGTAATATATCCAGTGGGAGATATTCGCGATCCTGTTACGGGTCTTCGGTGTGAAGGGGCGCAGTATTCTATCGACGATCTGCAAAATATTCTGCAATATCCCGAAAGGATAAACAGCTCTAAATCAACAAAATCCGAATAAAGCCCTTGCACTCTTCCATAGTTTTGTGCGCATACTTAGTCAGTATTCATGTTTACATAACACCAGCATCATATGCTCCATCACCATGTTCCATGGAAGACGGGATCGTGAGATCTAATCGAATGCGACAACAGAAAATCACACCTGTTGCGTAACTGCTGCGGCTGCCACGAGTAGTTCTCTTAATACATGCAATTAAGATTATTTTAGGCGAGACGAGCCCAAAACAGAGTTTCTTGCCACACTAAACGATTTTTCATTGTATGTTTTACTAGCCGAACATAACTGTCCTTACATCCAATTACAAATCACTTTTGCGCATCGAAAACTGTGATCACCTAATCGACGAAATCGAGCATATTCAAGGCGGTGTGTAGGTTGTCAGCTCCGAAAGAAAAAGTACTGAGAACAATGATTTAATTTTCGGATAATTCCGTTTACCTAACACAGTATGCTTGGTGTGGGACTCTCAGTGAATTCACAGTTCATGTCACAAGTTATAATATGGACTCAGGTGAGAACCTGAATAGACCGAACAACTTTCGCCGCCCCATGTTTGACAACTTTGCAAACTTGAAGTAGATCCTGCCATGGTAGACATGAGTATAGTACGACAGACATGGTGTAGCATGTACAACACAAGTGTCAATGTTCTGAGACGACGGGAGTTTGACTGCCTGAGCTGCAGGCACTCAGTTAAACACCTCACTGCGTATACATTCCTATTTTCGTTTTTTATTCCTACATCACCGAAATCTCGATATAATGCTACACCAAAAACAAAGAAGGTGCAGGTATCGCTTGCAGGGGGTTAACAACGGATCACACTTGTTCCAGCTTCCTAAAAAGCGCATCTCCTAATGAACCAGGCAAGGCGGATAGCGAAACCGCTCGGTCCAGTTTTGGCAGTATACATCACCTTCGAGAATGTGCAAACCTATGGAACGTCAGAAGTTTGAAACGAAGTCGAGATACTCCGATCCACGTTGCCTGAAACAGATCCATCGTCAGATGGATGGTGCTTTATTTCAGTTAGACGTTCATTCGGATTGTAGATATGCGACTGGGCGCTTGTACCTCTCAATTTTAGCTGAGCTTTAATTCTTCGTTTGCTTGTTGATGCCTCTATGGTCGGTTTGGCACTAACGCTACGATTGCTCTCTATGGCAGTTATCTATTCTGATTGCCCTGTTAATTGTTTATCATATATACTGAAAATCTATGCTCGTTTTTGAGGTTTTCTCAGCGAACGGTGTTCATGTTCCCTCCTCGGGTCAGGAATCATGCCTTAGGATTGGGCGCATAGTCGTGGTATAGGAGACAATGAATCATGAATAAAACTGTATAACAGGCTGCCCACGCTGATTTAGCAACTGTCATGCATGAGCTGGGCCCCCACATCAGGACACATTGCTGCCACGCGACGAACTAGACCACCCATGAGACTGATACTCCTGAGTTGCTCGAACCTACATGACTGACGAGATAAGCTGAACTCGTACTCACAGTACTGCGGTGGTTAGTTCGCGCCTATATCACAGAATCATTTGGACCTCCTGTCTGTACGTTCGCCTAACGGCTGTATTCTAAGTCCACAATAGCAAGATTGTGGGAGCTTGCGTCTGTATTGGACCAATTCACAGAAACACTGGGCGAACCGAGATGTCGGCTACTACCAGTGTGTGGAGGGAAGCGTGAAAGTTAGCTATTCGTTGATCAGTTCAATCCCAGTCAATGCGTGACCACAAACAGGTACCTCGGCCACGGCACTCTGAACGGTTAACTCATTATTTTGATGGCATTGCCTTTCGGAACCTGGCGATCTACACCACAAAAAATGACTCAAAACTGGTCAAGCGAGTGGGTCAATTCTGTCGGTCCCGTAAAATTCTCATGCGACTGACGACAGACCGATTACGGCTAGCTGTATAATGCACGTTGCGTCACGGACGTGTCGGCAGAAATAAGTTGAGTTGGTCTGCACAAAAATAAGCCACCCGCGTCTCAAAGTGGTGGCGCTCCTTTCTCTTATTGGTGTAAACCGTCCTATTTTTGCCGCATGACAGTTCCTCTCCGAACATCCATCTGATCATGAGTCGACCGGCGTTCACTAACAAAGAAGTCGGCTTTGTGACAGTCGTCAGCACAAGGTAGTAAAAGTTAGGGAAAATCAACTGGGGACAACCCTTCGGTGGTTGGCACTGACACAAACTGTGTTCTACCAAGTGAGCATACCCAACCGTTTACGTCACATTTTTGTTTTGAGCACTGATGCAAACGCCAGTGAGAATGCCAATCCCTTCCGCATATAGCTTGAAACTGACGTCATTACATACCGTCATTTCGAAGCAAACACCTAGCACTAGATGTTGAAAACCTACTTAATCAGCTGTTCACCATTCACGCACAACCTTGCGAGATCCCACCACACCAATTCTGCCACCACAGATATTTTCAAGCATCCAGCGCTATCTGTATAAACGGAACCATACTTTTTTTACACGCATGAATCCATTCAATGGATGGTTTACAATTTTTACAAGCCTAGATAAACGAGAGTTAATTCTTAAAAAATACGCGTTTATATACAGGCCCTACCAGTGATAGGTTGGGTGTCCTGTTATGTGCTTCGAACGGAGTGTTACATTAGCTGTCTCTGACATCCAGTGATCCGCAAACAAAGGGTTGTTAGTACAGCTCAACAAAGCTGGTCATTTGGATTCGGTTCTTAACAGCCAGAGGCGATTCGGATTTGAAATTCGTCCATTATGTGCAATAATTGTTTGCTCATTTCTGTGCGGATTTCATCCTCTACCGGCCTCGGCTACAACGACAGGGGTATGCTACTCGCCGGGTCATTCGGGGCAGATACATTAACTCAGCAGTTAAAATCTATTGTGCGTTCAAACTTTTGTTCGATTGAAAAATGCAAAAGTGTCATCTATTCGTGTTATCTGATTAAATTTGGCGCCAGACTGGCGGACACCAGCTAGCTACTCCACACCCCTGTAATTCACAAACTATCTCGCTGATCGTTCTCTGCTACCAACAGTGTGCAAATACATCGCGGGCCGTCGCTAGCACTCCATTTAATAACATGAGACCGAGAACAAATGTTACTGTGACCTCTGGAGTGTCTCAATGCATATTCCGTATCCCCTGCGCTACTACTGTTTTGAAACAGACCAAACAGCGCAAGCAATGCCGTTTCTACACATGAGTATTTATACCGGTAGTCATGTGCCAACTCCTGATTCTGATGGTCGATTGTGACGAAAATTCCCAGTTCGGATATAAAAGCAGAAAAACCAATAAAGACTGCACATACGGCATAACAAACCGACATATTTGTACGTGTGAATAAGCACATTTGCATGTGTGGGTGTGCTTGAGAATGTCCTCACACGCTGAGGTGATGCACCACGCTTGTAACAAGGGCATTTGTTGCAACGAATAAAAACGACTAAGTAAGACCGAGAAGTAGGGACGAGATATAGCTCCCGATACAACGGGACCCAACGATACAGCTGTCGCTCTCGAGTTGTGACATCCGCAACATTCATGCTGATAACCGCTGGATCTGACCAGAGGCTTGGCAAAAATGGGGTTTTCGTTGGATACGGCAACAGATTCCACTTTGACCTGGTCGGCCATGACTACTTCACAAAAGCGTTAGTGCAGTAAATGATAGGGATTCAAGGCTCACCTAACAGGACGTGAAAATAGCAGACCATCTCCATACGCCCTGAAAGAAAATAGTCAAAACACGCATAACAACCTTGTGCGAAATACAATCTCTAATGACGCATCGAAAGAGGAAAGTGACTGAACCTAGGTTTGTATGATAAGGACAAAAACACAGTTGTTCAGCCGTACTTTGAGCCGCCATCTCTGCAACCACTACGGTGGACCGTAAGAAGCTGAACGACAAGATGTCACCAAAACCAGTTGTTTTTTCTCGACGACACATTTCCACGGCTTAATATACGTTTGAGATGACTTAAGCGATGCTCTATATTTCCAGACTGAGTAAATCGCACTAGCGCAGTGCGGTGGATTGGAGACGGATACATTGTGTTGTGATATTTAGAACCCATTGCAACGACAAGGGGAACAGCCGAATCAATCCCACGCATGCAGGATTTGACGACTTGCTTACATGGAAAAACCATATTACCACACATGCAGGATTTAACGACTTGCTTACATGGAAAAACCATATTCAGCAAGATCGATTTAGTACGTGCATATCACCAGATCCCGGTAGCCAAAGAAGACATACCCAAAACCGCAGTTATAACCCCCTTTGGCCTTTTCGAATTTCTTCGAATGCCATTTGGCTTGAGCAACGCAGCTCAAACTTTCCAACGCTTCATACATGAAGTGACACGCGGTTTGGACTTTGTCTACCCTTATCTGGATGATATTTTGGTAGCCAGTTCTTCACAGGAAGAACACGTCACTCATCTCCGCATCTTACTGGACCGTCTGACCCAACACGGTGTCACGGTTAATCCCACTAAATGCGAATTAGGTAAGGCTAAGATAGAATTTCTGGGCCATAAGGTCTCAGAAAAGGGAATTGCCGCACTCACGGATAAAGTTAGAGCTATTCGTGAATACCCTGAGCCAAATTCCTTCAAGCAACTTCGTCGTTTTAGTGGTCTGGTCAACTACTACAGACGCTTCATACCTCATTGCGCGCACATAATGCAGCCAATGACTGATCTTCTCCGAGGAGGTGAACGCAAATTTCAGTTCACCGAAGCCGCACGCGCGGCGTTTGTTAAGCTCAAGGATGCGGTAGCCGAACTAGCTCTTCTTGCCCATCCTAATCCGAACGCACCATTGTCCATTGTGACCGATGCTTCGGACACAGCTGTTGGTGCTGTTTTACAACAGCTCGTTGAAAAACAGTGGCAACCTTTAGCTTTCTTCTCTAAACGCTTACAACCCGCGGAATCTCGCTATAGCACTTTCGGTAGAGAATTGTTAGCAATCTATTTGGGCATCCGCCATTTCCGCCACTCAGTGGAAGGCAGGACCTTTGCTATTTACACCGACCATAAACCGCTAACCTACTCCTTAAACACTTCATCCGACAGGTATTCCCCAAGGGAAGTTAGGCACCTGGACTATATCTCTCAGTTCACGACTGATATACGACATGTCGCAGGTGCCGAAAACACTGTCGCGGACGCTCTTTCACGCGTCCATAACCTCAGCGCAGTTGCTGACCACGGTATCGATTTGGCAGCAATGGCTGCCGCACAAGCCACTGACCCTGAGATCGAGCATCTTCGCCAGAAGAGCTCTCTCACCATTCAGCCAGTACCTCTGACATCTTCAGAGGGGACAATCCTCTGCGACACTTCACAGGGCACACCCCGCCCCGTAGTGCCTGCACCTTTTCGCCGCGCAGTGTTTGAAACACTGCACAATTTGTCTCACCCTGGCATACGCGCTTCAGTCAAACTTGTCACGGAACGATTCGTGTGGCCCAAGATAAACCATGACGTCCGCAACTGGAGTCGTTCTTGCCTACGATGCCAACGTTCCAAAGTCCACCGTCACACAAAGAGCCCCCATGGTACCTTCCCCTTGCCAGTCGCACGTTTTCACCACGTGCACGTTGATCTGGTAGGCCCCTTACCACCTTCAAATGGCTCTATTTATCTGTTGACGTGTGTCGACCGCTTCACAAGATGGCCTGCAGCCATACCGCTACCCAACTGCTCATCAGAAACAGTAGCCAGCGCCTTTCTGGAACATTGGGTGGCACAATTCGGTTGTCCAGCAGTGGTGACCACAGATCGTGGATCACACTTTGAAGGACATTTCGCAGCCCTCTTAAATACGTTAGGATGCAAACACATCCGAACTACGGCTTACCACCCGGCAGCATATGACATAGTCGAGCGTTCCCATCGCCAGCTGAAAGCGGCCCTTAGCGCACATGCCAATCCCTCGTGGAAAGAGACACTGTCTTTAGTTTCTTTAGGGTCGCGGAACACAGTAAAAGAAGACCTAAACGCTACTGCAGCTGAACTATTTTTCGGTTGCACACTTAAATTACCAGGTGAACTCGTCTCACCTGCACCTTCAGCACCGTACGATTACGGCAGCTATACAGCTCGTTTGGCGCACAACATGCGAAAGCTGCGTCCGGCGCAGCCTAGAGAGCACTCTTCAGCCGTGCACATGCACGCTAAGCTATCCTCTTGCACGCATGTCTTTCTACGTACGCACGAATTACGGCGACCACTGCAACCCCCATACACCGGCCCCCATCGTGTCCTCGCAAGAGACACGAAAACCTTCACCGTTAGCCGAAATGGCAAACGTGAGGTAGACTCTGTGAATAGGCTGAAAACCAGCATTTACGGAAGAACCATCAGCCATCCCTGCGTCGACAAATAGCGTTCCAGGCCCGAAACCCCTGGTGAAAGCAGAAAGCGTTCCGCCCCCTGAAGCTCCTACAATTGTCAGTACTCCCACAACTCCAACCACTGCTCCCACTACCTCTAGGCATAATCGTCTTGGTAGGGAGCTGCACAAGCCCGTACGATTGGCAGAGTATGTGAACATTTATTATTCTTGAAAATGGAGTTTTTCCAACGTAAACATTCCAACATTCATACACATCGTTTGGTCCTCCTGCTTTTCTGAGCTGCGGTATGTGTGGACTTCGCGATACCATTTTTTATATAAAAAAGAGAAAAAGTTATCATTTGAAAGCTAAATGACTACCTGCTCACATGTGAATTTTTGGATATTTTTGCACGCAAAAATAAACGACAAACTCATTTGGTTCTCACGCTTTTGCAGCTTTCAGATACATTGCCAGGCCCACAAACAAATGGCATTGTTTGAAATCAGGCTTATCCGCGCACTAATTTTTTTCTTTTTTGAGTGCATCAACTGTAGACACGATGACAAGAAGAAGAGAACCAAAGGCAATGACACGCGAAGTCGTAGTGTATATGAAACGTCCACTGTGACATTATTTAGTCCACCGGATACGTTGACATGGGGAGTTATCCGTTTCCGCCTGTCCTGCGGGCACTTCACCGCGTTTTCTCTCTCTTCCAGACAATACGGACATGATGCGTGGAGAGACAACTCCCATCTACCTATCGTACAGCAATGAACAAACCTACCCCCTTTTCTCTCAGGAGTTCTTGGGGATGTGCAGCCCGCTGTGATAGACAAGAAACGCACAGAAGACTAAATAACATGAACAAATGAACCATACCAGCGCAGCAACGATTTTGGACTGACCCCGCTCCACCCCCGAACTTTGACATTCCCTATCACGTGCAATCATCCTTTGCGTGTATCACCCTGTAACTGTGATCATTCTAAAAGACGTGATATGCGATTTTCCCTCTCTCGCTGGAATGACGAAGGCCTGTGTGATACTTACAAGCCTTCTGGGGGGAGCTATGTAGCGACTATAATAAATGATATTTTGATAGTCGCATTCATCTGTGCCTTTCCGATGATTTTGATTTTGTACCTACTTTTGTTTTAGTCAAGCTACCTATTTTGTAACATACGGCCCGGGGATAAAATCACAACTCGCTCCGTGCCTCGCCAGTTTGACGTGTCTCTCTGTACTCTCTATTTTTCAGGGGTCGGCAATAATACACGAAGTCAACGCACTGAGACTTGGCTTTTCATTGTCGATCGATTGTCGATAGTGATAACTGACAGGGTTCTATTTTGTTGGATCATTTCCAACATACTTGAGTGGTATCACTCTACAGTATCATGCAATCCGCCTCGAAATTTTCAGAAGATACTTTTATATAACGTGAAAAAGTGAGCTGAAGCCTATAATCGCTTGTTTTCTTCGAACAGTGAGAGTTTTTTCATCTAATCAATAATTTGAGTACCGTTTGGTGTGTTCCGATATTCTCGTTACACGGTTTACTTAAAATTGTTCAGGTTTAGGATGTTTGCTTGAAAGTTTAGTGAGATCACTTGCAACGTCCTCAAAATTCTAAACGCCGCGCGACGTGAGATTTGCCTTGCCAGTACCACCGCGCCTGTTCACATTACCTTGTATATGTAAACTTACTACAAACCACTAGCATCAAAGTTAGTGTGCCGGCATAAGTATCGCAGTTATGCTCTCAGCTGTGTAATGAATTCGCACTATCTCTACTCCTGTAGGTTACATTCACTAGGATAACAATGTTGAGCTATTACCGTTAGGAACGCCGCTTAACCAGTCTAACGCTTGTTTGAATTCTGAAGGTCGACTGGAATTTTCCGTCGACGCACTCTTCCACTCTGGCGGCTGCTGTGCGGTTGTGCTCAAGGTGCTCTCACGTCCAGCTCCCTAGCACCCCTTAATTGTTACGTTGAAGTCTGTTGTGAACGGTGAGTAAATCAATAAATAAAGTTTGTTTGCAGATTCATCGTTTTCTCCCTGCGACTTCCGATTCACGGTAGCATAAGGTTGGGGAAACTCTGGGCGTACGAATTCAGGATCTAGCACTACAATTTGGTGAGCCCGTTCCATAAGCTTTTTTATACTGATTTTTATTATTTATTGCACCCTTTGTATACGCTAGATTCAATTATTTCTCTCGTGTTTGCATACTTATATTCATTCATATATAGCACTAAATTTCGTGCCCTGGTTCCACTAGTTTCTAAGCGTTTGTATTTTCTCAGAATCCTGTGTATATTTGAATGATGCAGTCAGATACCTCAGACCGCAAACTGGAGCTCGCCGAGATAGATGCGAAGGAAAACGCCTTAAGCTTTCGTGTCCCCGATTATGTCCCGGACGACCCAGAGTACTGGCTGGCGCAGCTTGAGCTGCAATTCCAGTTAGCACGCATCACTAGCCAGACTGCCAAGTTCACATACTTGGCTACCGCGTTGCCAATGTCGGTCGCACCCTATGTCCGAGATTTAGTGATTAGACCACCCGAGAGCAACCCTTACGACGCACTGAAGAACGCATTCTTAGAACGTGCTGTCGTATCGCAAGAGAAGCGTCTTAAGCAGGTCCTTAGCGAGCTACAGCTAGGAGATCTTACTCCATCTCAACTGCTTCGACAGTTAAAACAGGTGGGACAAAATCACAGGATTGACGACAAACTCATGCGTTACCTTTGGATGCAGAGGTTGCCCGACTTTGTACAGGCAATTATTTCTCCATTCATGTCAACGAGTTCTTTGGATGACTTGGCAAAATCGGCCGACTCAGTCATCCAACACCTTCCCAGCAAAATGCACCAGGTCGATGCACACACAGAAAGCACACCCGCCGAATTGATAGCAAAAGTGGAAGAACTTTGTAGAGAAATTCAAACTCTTAAAGCTTCTCGCTGTCGCCCCGCTTCCAGAGGACGTAGCCGTTCTAGGTCGCGTTCAAGAACGGGGTATTGCTGGTACCATCACATGTTTGGGACCAAGGCACGGAAATGCGTTAAGCCGTGCACCTTCTCAACCGCCTCGGGAAACGGAACTGCCAGCAAGTAATGGCGACAACTGTTGCTGGCAGTCCTACCCCTGGTCGCCTATTTTTTATACACGATGGGAGTTCTAGGTTGCGTTTTCTAGTGGACACCGGCGCTCAGGTCAGTGTCGTACCACCTAGAAAAGAGGACATGCCTCGATCAACGCCCTTCCAGCTCCGTGCCGCCAATGGAACCCCAATACGCACTTTTGGCACACGCTCCTTGACGTTGGACGTGGGCCTGCGGCGTGTTTTCCGTTGGGTGTTCATTATAGCGGATGTGCCAGATGCCATTTTGGGCATGGACTTCTTAAATCACTTTGGATTGGTCGTTGACGCAGGTCACCACAAGCTCCTAGATCCCCTAACGAGTATATCCTCTATAGGGACCACTTTTTCGACGACTGTCCTCAGCCCACTGCTTGCTGAACCAAGCGGTGACGATAGATATCGAGCGGTATTGCGTGAATTCACGGGGTTGACCCGTCCACCTAACGAGTTACCTGCCGTCATTACGGACGTGGTACACCACATCAAAACGAAAGGTCCACCAGTTTTTCAGCGACCGCGAAGGCTGGCGCCAGACAAACTGCGCATCGCTCGTGCCGAATTTCAACACATGCTGGACATGGGTATAATCCGCCCCTCTGACAGCCCATGGGCATCTCCTCTGCACATGGTGCCAAAGAAGACAGAAGGTGATTGGCGTCCTTGCGGAGATTATCGTGGACTGAACAATACTACTGTTCCAGATAGGTACCCTGTGCCACATGTCCACGATCTAACTACCAGCCTCGCTGGTAAAACCATCTTCAGCAAAATCGACCTCGTCCGCGCCTATTACCAGATACCGGTAGCACAAGAGGATATACCCAAGACGGCTATTACCACTCCATTCGGTTTGTTCGAATTTGTGCGCATGCCTTTTGGTCTTCGTAACGCTGCACAGACGTTCCAACGTCTGATTAATGAAGTCACCCGTGGACTAGACTTCATTTATGCATACATAGACGACATCCTCGTGGCTAGCTCTTCCCCCGAAGAGCACATAACCCATCTACGGACGCTGTTTCAACGTCTGGCATCATACGGCCTCACCGTCAACGGAGCTAAGTCCGAACTTGGTCAAGCCTCGTTGAATTTTTTAGGCCACAGCATCTCTGCAGATGGGATTAAACCGCTTGATTCCAAGGTCGAGGCTATTCGATCGTGCCAATTTCCCGATACAATTCCCAAGCTTCGCCGCTTCAATGGACTCGTGAATTATTACCGTCGATTTATTCCCAACTGCGCCAAGCTTATGCAACCTTTGACTGATTTACTTCGGGGTAATAAACGAACTTTGCACCTAACCCCCGAAGCCTCCACGGCTTTCGCCAATGTTAAGCAGGCACTCGCCTCTTCAGTCATGTTGCATTTCCAACAACCGAACGCACCGATTAGTATCGCCGTGGATGCATCAGACACAGCCATAGGTGCAGTGCTACAACAAGCAGTTCGCGAGACGTGGCAACCGATCGCATTCTTTTCTCAACGTCTCAGCGATACCGAAATGCGATACAGCACCTTCGGTCGTGAACTCTTAGCCGTGTATAGGGCTGTACGCTACTTCCGCCACGCACTCGAAGGTCGCGATTTCATTATTTTCACGGATCACAAACCTCTCGTGTACGCTTTACGGAATTACTCCGATAAACATTCGCCTTGAGAAGCTCGACAGCTAGACTATATAGCCCAGTTTTCTACGGACATCCGCCATGTCTCTGGAGCTGCCAACGTCGCCGCAGATACTCTATCACGAATGCACAACGTGTCTACAACCATCGGCTTGATATCACACCACAACATAGCAGCACAACAACAGTCCGGTTGCACGTTCACGGATGATCTGAAACGCAAGAACTTACGCCTCGTCACAATTCCATTGACGTCTTCTCCCGGTGCCATTATATGTGACAATACGCCGGGATACCCCAGGCCAGTCGTGCCACATTCGTTACGAAAAGCAGTTTTCGAAGCGTTGCATAACCTGTCCCATCCAGGGATACGCGCATCACTGAGACTGGTTGCGGATCGATTTGTCTGGCCTAACATGAATCGGGACCTACACCATTGAGCCCGTTGCTGTCTTGCATGTCAACGCCCCAAGGTCAACCGACACACGAGCGCCCCCTTGGAAGCTTTTCCAACTCCCGACGATCGTTTTGAACATGTCCATCTGGACCTCGTCGGGCCACTTCCACCTTCGAGGGGCTACATCCACCTGCTCACGTGTATCGACCGGTTCACTCGCTGGCCAGAATCCATACCGTTATCAGACACATCAACAGTGTCTGTGGCTCGCGCTTTTGTCGAGCATTGGATTGCACGTTATGGTTGTCCGTCGACCATTACAACTGACCGCGGTACGCAGCTCGAATCAGCTTTATTTTCACAAGTGATCAAGCTTTTAGGCGTGCATCGAGCACGCACCACAGCATATCACCCACAACCGAATGGACTCGTTGAGCGTTTCCATCGCCAGCTCAAAGCTTCGTTACGTGCTCACGAGCGGGTGGATTGTGCAGAAACTTTGTCCCTAGTTCTACTCGGTATTCGCAATTGTGTCAAAGATGACGGTACGACCCCCAGCGTCACTTGTCTATGGTCGTCCTTTGAGCCTTCCAGCTGATTTGTTTCAATCATCAAGCGAAACTGCTGTCGGCACTCACGACTATGCCAACCGATTAGCCAAATACATGCGATCACTAGAACCGAGTGCTACACGTGTTCAGAAAACTCCGTCTTACGTTCCCAAAGAACTCAGCAATTGTGAGTTCGTGTTTCTGCGAGCAGACTGTGTTGAGAAACCGCTGCAACAACCGTATAAAGGACCCTTTCGTATCATTAAACGGTCCGCAAAAATTTATGTGGTCGACAGTTTCGGTCAACACCTCACCGTCTCTCTATTGACCGCCTTGAACCTGCTTTCACCGACTCACCCTCCGGTTTGACAACACATATATCACCTGAGCCGTCTCCATCTACTTCAACCTCTGATTTAATGTCTCTCTGTACTCTCCATTCTCCAGGGTCGGTAATAATACACGAAGTCAACGCGCGCGCTGAGACTTGGCTTTTCATTGTCGATAATGATAACTGACAGGGTTTTTATTTTGCTGGATCAGTTCCAACATGTGTGACGTGACAAACTGCGGTAGCCAATAAGCGTACAAAACCCTGTCGCTGAGAAACCTTCCGTTGCTGCAATGCGCAACAAGCGGTTAAGGGGAGCGTATCATACTGCAAGTAGATATGCTGCGCAATTATGTCGGTAAGTTGCATTCATGATGCGAACACCAATTTGCTGCCAAGATCCAAAATTAATTTGTTGTAGGCCGATCAGTCAACCATACAAGTGTGATTGAACTGAATAACTGCAAACGATATCCAGTAAAAAAAGACGTTCGGTCGGCATACCGGATGGTCGTAGAATTCGTGTTGAGTACCGCTCACTTAAAAAAACGTCTTGGGGTCACACAGGAGTGAAAGATGATATGAGATGCTGGCGTCACCGGCACATTTTGATTTTTTCTTAACGACTGCAGAGGTATTTTTGCGATCTTCTGAACGTTTGAAAAGGGATGATTCTTCCACACCGTAACTCAATTCAAGCTCCATTAGGTGAGCAAAAGTAAGCACACAGCCATTTATCCAAACAGGTGACAGAATGCCCAAAAACAAAACGCATTTAATAAAAAAAATTCCCAGACAACGCGAAGCAGAAAGAAACGGTTTGACGCAAACAACTCACCTTTTACGGCCTGGAAGAGATGACGCTGAAAGATCGATCAACGATGGAAAATATCTGTTAGCTTACAAATTACCCTATCACGTGTTCACTAGACGATTTGTTGGCAGCCAAGTGCTCCGTCGGTAGATGAACAGCAGTAAGGCAGTAGTTCGAGCTAGCTAGAACTGACTAACACTATACAAAGGATTGCGAGGACTACGATTCCAGATGCATAAACGTAACTTCAAGCGCAATAACCTAGAGAACTGTTGAGGCCAAACATGTGGGTTATGGCCTGGACAGATGAAAGAAGCGTCGTGCAACCATGCGAGTACGAAGGAAATCGAATGAATGAAAATACGTTCTTGTGATCAGTGGTGTCTATGGCTCTTCAAACATTTCCGCCGGGCAAACACATCCCGAGGAACAGCGGCCAAAAGTTGAAGTACATTTAAAACAAAGGAACTAGCACACATCGGCACATGGTGGCCCACCGGAGGAATACCCACGTTTCCACTTCAGAAAGCCGACCGTTCCATCAGCCGCTGCTCACATCCGGCAACCACCACGTGCCGCCTAGCAAAGCAACACAAGACCCGGACGCTATGCAGTTCGTTATAATCTACCCGGCGGTTGCAGACTAATTACTGCTATCTCGCTTAAATCCAATTTTACACCGTTGAATCCAGCAGTGCTGCATCAAGGATCGATTGACGGACTTCTCATCGTCTGCACAAACGATTCGATCACCACATACCGACCGGGTAAAGCTACCGCCCAAAATCCCCGCGTCTCTGCGTTCTCAATGAGTAAGACAAGTGTTACTTACTTCGCCTCAAACGGAGTCCAACGTAGATAACCTTGAGGTAATGCTCGTTGGGCTCCTGTTTCCTATGTTCATCGAATGCCGGAACTAACGTGAAAGAATCAGCTTTCCTTAAACGATCTTGCAGTAATTCTTCTCCTGCACGCACCTCTACCACAGGCTTCCTCCACCGCGTACTGGTTGTCTTCCAAAACATGAGCCTGGCCCCAGGAGGAAATATGCCATCCGAACGGCATGCAACTGAGCGAGTCCTTAAATATGCGGGTCGTTCTGGTGCCCACTATTATCATCAATTCTCACCCAGGAACGAACTACCGTGTCCTTACACTACAGCCTTAATGTTTGCAATATCTAGAACTCTCCACCAAACATCATTCTTCAACTCTGCATCCGTAAAGCCCAAAAAACCTCACCGTCACCGCAATGCTCCTTATCATAGTGATACCCTACCCGGATTCAGTGTACAGACGCTGAACACTTCATCACGGACCTGTTGAATCTACTCGCGACAGACAGCGGGGTGCACGTAACTGGTGAGAATCAGCTGATCAGGAAGTTAGACGGCCAGAGCAGAGCCGCAAATTCAACCGATGCGGAATCACTGAACACGGTAGACGACGAGAGCAAACCCGATTCCAATGCAGATAAAACTACTGATCCTAAATAACTGATAGAAAAGCGCGAGATTGGTTTACGATCGCTTAACATACCGTCCAATTCACCGGACCCCTTTAACGCTGACAGCGACCGGTGAAGTTCGATTATGTTGACGTGAGCGAACAAACGCCATTTAATAATGGTCCGCTGAACTCAACGAACTGATAGGAGTAGACACCGCGCGTCCAGAAAGACGCATCTCTACAGAGAATGCAACAGGAGTGACGCATCGCCCTCTTCAGCGAAAGCACGGTGATGAGCTAACCCAAGTTAACTGGGATCGGCTGAGCGCAGAAATTAGTCAGGAGAGCGGGAGCAGGCAGCCGAAACGGTTCGGCACTTCCAATGGTTTGCCTTAAAGAAGATAAGCACAAACCACTGTGAAACACAAGGACTACATCCGCTCGGAGAAGTCTCCAACTTCTGGGACAACTCATAGCAACATACACAGGCCATACCAGTCCCCGCAACATGCAAGCAGCTGCCCACTGTGCTGCACGAGCTCCGATGCCTACCTGCAAAAAAACGGATGTGGTCTTCACTTCGGAACGCAATAACGGCTAACATGAACTTGGGATCAGCGGCTGCTTTTGTGCCAGTTTACACGAAACGAGGGAATAATGACAACCCGAGGACTTTTGAGCACAGCACCCTCTGAGAAGCATTGCAATACGTTTGATTACCACAGGAAGTATACAAAGGGAAAAGACAAAGCATGCGATAAGTTATATACAAGCTAAATAAAAACTGTACAGTTACTTGTTTGTGGATGGACTTGTACGTTGAAAGCCTGGACTGGTATGTTCCCGAACATACGAAAGACGAAGTACGACATTGCACGTCCACGACACTTCTCCAATCAACTGCCTAACACGCGGTCAAGCAGACGGAAAAAGAAGTATTAGGAGGCGGCAAATGATAAACAGTCAGCCAACTGTGGATAATCCTGGAAAGCTCAACAAACAACCCTGTCGCTCCTCGGCTATTCTACACGGACTTGTGCTAGGACTAGAAGGAACACTAGCCTGAAGAATATAGTTCTGGGGTGATCGAGGCAACAATGGTGGATCGAGGCTTGGTTGACATTCAGACAAGCTAGACAAACTGACGAAATCTTGGTCCTCGTCCCACGAGAAACTAGCGCCGGAAGGTGGATCCATTAAATACCACGACTTGTGAACCTCCGAAACATCACACATAGCCCTCCAAGTGTTCAAAGCCAAGGACAACAAATGACGATCTAGCAACTTGCCTGGGCTATGGCGGTCAAGACGCGCTATCTTCTTTTTCCCGACACGAAGCAGCCGTTTCAGGATTTTGCGTTCCTAAAAAGTATCATATAAGATCAGAACAAAAAGAAGCCTACCATTGGCGAAACAACTGATTGCGTTGACCGGATTACCCACCGACGACAAACAAGTCCTCTAATGGTTGCTCGACAGATATAAACAACTCGCATAGTTTTTCTGGAGAATACAGTTTTTTGTCTCCCTATCCCATTCACCTCGAATCAAGAAAGGCGGTGATTAGTGACTCATAAGTTGTAATCATTTTGTTGATTTGTTGACTTGCATTGGCCGTTTCATAAGCGGGTAACTCGAAATCTGGTCTGAATTTCCTCGCTGTCATTGTCCATTTATATTTCTGCTATTTTGGTACCTAGTGCATCAAGAAATTATATACGATCATTGCTACTCGTTTTCGAATAGCATAAATCATTGTGCATTGTATTATTCGTGTTCGGTAGGATTCATATTATCTTGTAGCCTCGTGTTTCCTTTTCATTAACAACTGTCATCTTTACTCACGGACCATAACACAGTGACACGCACAAGATCCAGTAGCACTGGTGAATAAGAAGTATCAAGTGCTTGTGGTCGTTTCCGCTGCTGCATGACTGTTCGGAAAGGTATGCAATGCCAGACGTCTCTACACCGGTACCACTTCATGTGTACTGACTTCAGACAGAACCAGTACGTCTTGCTCACTTCTTCCAAAATGCAATTTATCTGCATGAGCTACCCCTTTCGAGATGTCTGCACCCCACTCAAGACCACCTCGAACGAGCAGAAATCAGACGCGTGCAAGTGTGGTTGTAAGGCGTCTAAGGATGTTATGGCGCAGATAGCCACAGTAGAAAAACCCTGAGTGGTACTCAAAGAGCTTAATCTGACGTAAAGTCAGAAATGAGCTCGTTGAATGAGTACATTGCCCTTGCGGCTGCTCGCAAGGTAGTGGCCTTGTCCACTGCTCAAATTGAGGGAGTTGCGACGAGTCTGAAGGTTTGGGCACTCCAGGAGAACAGGCTTGTTTTGTGGGGATGATTTCCGACCGCATTATCCCCGGGGGAACAAGCTAGAGCGGTGCTAAACGCCTGTTTTCCTCCAGAGTCTACAAAAATGGTTTCCGCTAGCAGACTTTGCTCTAAAGCTACCAAGAAGTCACCGGGACTCCTTGTGACGTTACCTGCAAAGATTAACCTGGAGGAAGTACTGGAAAAAGCGGCTGAACTAAGGAGAAACCAAGTTAACCTCAGAGGAGTCTCGCTAGATCGCTCATTGCTGGAGCGACAGAAGCGCTCTCAGCTTGCTAGAACAAGGTCATGCATCAAGGCTGACTCCAAACTCAAGGCTAGCGTGGAAGTCCTTATCCCTACTCTCAAGAGTGGACCAGCGTCCGCGAATGAACCACCCCAAACACCCACATCAGAGGCTACTGTTCCCATCCCCTTGGAAGGTGAAGCGCCTGTGGATATTCAAGGGGCCGGAAGAGCAAATCTCAAAGGTGTTAATGACCATCACACTTCTAGACCCCCAATCGTCTCACCCTAAAAACTTCCGTTAAGACATATTTTATCCCTAAGCTTTACTGACCTGTGAGACTGCTGGGATCCAGCTGCATCCCAAATGGCCCAAACTTGTCTCATTCCAGCGACCCTCTTCTCGGCTGGATCGGGGCCATTTCGTCCCATATTCTCTTCTCATCTACAACCCCATCCAAATTTTCGAGGGTGCAAAACTGCAAATCACCCTCCAGAAGCTCTGAAAGCAAGAGCGGTCCATACGTCCTCGACCTTGGGCCAACAAAAGCGGACGAAGCGTCCCACAGGGACGCTCGCATATTCCCAGTCTGTGATGAAACGGCCACCACTCCCCAAGACGGCTCAAAAAAATATGCCGCCAGTTACGCAACCCTCTACTACTGATGCTACTTTCCTAAGTTTTTCTTCGTACACGTCCGTCTCTTTTTGCACCCAGCCAAACAAGAAAGCAGCCCTAAAGTGCGTGTACACCAACTGTCTGAGCCTTCTGAAAAACCTACCAGAAATCAGACAGCTGGTCCACGACACTTTCCCTCACATTCTTGCTTTAACAGAGACCTGGCTTTCCACTGATATCAGTGATGATGGACTGCATGTCCCTGGTTACTCTTTGTACTGGACGGACTCCTCTTGTGGATTCATGGGGGGCTGCGCCGTTTTCCTAAGCCAGAAGCTCCCAGTGCCAGCTGTCGTAGAGGAATTTATCTTCCCAGAGAATTCCGGCACGCTCTGCACCAAACTCCGACGTCGTAGACGTGACACGCTTCTTTCTGGTATTATGTACCGTTCGTTTTCATGCAGTGTATCCGATGACGAGGCCACTTTTGATACCCTAGACAGACTCGCGTCCACCCAGCGTTTCTCACATCTTCTTATTATGGGTGACTTCAACACACCCAAACTCAACTCTATGGCGGCTTCTCATGAAAACTGTGGCTGTGGTTTCTCGAAACCCTTGGCAATATTGATCCATGAGAAAGCCTGGCCCCAGCATGTCGATCTACCTACAAAGCACCCTCCAGGACAGACACCCTCCTTGCTCGATCCGGTTATTACGAACGAGGCTCACCTGGTAGATGGGGGTGGTCATCAAACTACCGCTAGGGTATAGTGATCACATGCTACTGACCTTTGACTTTATCTGATACTGCCTCAAAAGTGCTGTAACAAAGACCTCATTCATTCCGAAACTTCCAGAAAGCTGACTTCAACGCACTAAGGACGTTCTTAAGCACACTCAGCCTTATATCCGACTCAGTGAACCTGAACTACCTTTCCTTTAGAGCTGCCATTCACGATGCCGATGAGGCATTTGTTCCTCGAAAACTATGGAAGTCCTCCTCTCGTGCACCGCTTCCACGAAACATACGCCGCCTTCTTGAGGTACGTTCTCGTCTATTCTCTAAGCAGAAGCTAACGGGTAGGCCAGAGGATCTAAAGGCCTTTCGCTCTGTACGTAACAGGTTCAAGCGGGAAATCCGGCAACACACCCAACAGGTACAGTCAAAAATCTTACAGGTAGCTCGCGAGAATAGGAATTTTCTTTTCAAATATATGTCGTCAGAGGAAAACTAAGCCCTCAAAGCGGTCTCTGCGGCTTCATGACGGGAAAACCTCCTTTAACTCCCAACTGGTTGCCGAGGTGTTCAAAGAATACTATTTAGCAGTCTATAATGTGGATCTGCCAAACTGACAATCGATTCTCCCGCGGAGGCACTTCCAATACCCCCCCTTGACAGCTGACTTTTCTGTGTCCGACGTTCAGGACATTTTGCTCAAGATCAATCCTTATAGTGCCATGGGATCAGACGCAATCCATTCCCGGATCCTCAAAGAAGCGGCCCTCTGTTTGGCGGTGCCTCTCTTTAATCTGTTCAAACAGACACTTCAGAGAGGCACCCTTCCGGAGGCATGGAAAAAGGCGACTGTCGCCCTTGTGTTTAAAACAGGCGATCGTCACTCTCCTGCGAGTTATCGGCCGATCAGCCTTAGCGACCCAGCATGGCTTTCTTACCGATCGGTTATGCATAACCAATATGTCACTTTTCATGGATAGCTTAACCGAGGACAAAAACATTGGTCATTTCTCGGACGCTATCATCCTCGACTTTGTCAAAACCTTCTACCTAAATCTACCTCAATCTGTGAAACGACCGAACTAACTTCTTCTCTGTTACGTGCGTCAAAGTTTTCATAAACTGCATTCGTTTGCCTGTTGACCATGTCCTTATTGACGGGAGGCTTTACGTTTCGCTACTAATTACTTGTTCGTTTTTGTATGGTTTGTAAATATCTGCAGAGATCGCGCATAACCCAGCGTGCTTCTCACATATGCGTTGAGGAATATATTATTATTATTACCGTGTTCCACACCGTCCTTTGGCACATAAACTACAGGGGGAGGTTCTGCGCGGGATTACTTCCTTTCTCGGTAACAGGACTTTCAAAATAAAAGCCGGTTCGGGCCTTTCGTCTCCATCCCCAGTCTCTGTGGGAGTCCCTCGAGGATCGGTACTCGGTCCATTGTTATTTCTGATCTACATCGATAATCTCCCCCGAGTTGATCTCAATTTACGCCGTCTTATACGCCGACGACCTAAAAATCTGGAGCGCGGACGACCCCAAAGTATTACAGACTGACCTTGACCGTATTAGGTGTTGGTCAGACGGTTGGGGTCTCCATCTAAACGACAGCAAGTGTGCGCACATGTCACTCAGGGGAGACTCCGGGAACCTATCCATGATACGCGCTGCACAAAGTGTAGTGGATATCACGAAAGTAGACCTCGATAAAGACCTGGGGAATTGGCTGTCGTCTGGTTTATCCTTCTCTTGTCATCACCAGCTGGCTGTCAAAAGGCGTTTTATGACACTTGGGATGATAAAAAGAACCTCTCCTCGAGTAGACAAGCATGTCTTTTCACACGCTTTACGGAGTCTACATAAGACCACTGCTCGGGTATGCAACTCAAGTCGTCTACACAGGTTTGGAGGACATACTCGCCATTGAACGTGTCCGACGAGTAGCCACAAAAATGGTCACTGGCTAACGGCGTCCCCCCTACGAGTCTCATATGGAAATTCTTCATCTTTAACCACTTGAGTTTCGAAAACTCCGCGGCGACTCAATTCCTACACACTTTCTCTCTAGCACAGGACTTGTGCAACAATTCCTCACCCTTGTAAGTGATACAAATCGAAGAAATCACGACAAGAAGCTCTATAAGCTTTGACCTCAGACCTTCCTGAGACAACAGTTATCCTCTTATAGAGTTATCAACTACTGGAACGACCTTCCACTAGAGATTGTTAGCTGCTCTTCTAAGGACCGTCTCAAAGTGTTATTGGGTTCTCACCTACCCAATAAACCGTTAGATTAGTAATTTCTCCTGTTCTGCTAGATTATTATTACACACTGTCCTTGTTACTACAGTCTTGGTGCCACACTCTGCTTTCAATGACTGCCTATCAGATCAACAGAAAACCGCCGGACATCGAAACGAACAAACTGACTGGATCCGGGTAGATTGGGACCCCAGCCTCGAACACGCGTGCGAATCGCTGAAAACCGCATACAGCGGCCACATGGGACACCTCAGTAGAGGACATCGCACGGACGCTCGTGGAAGCTTGGGTATTTTACTTTGGTGAACCTTTTCCCGCCACTACTGACAGCGGTTCTCAGCCCACACTTGCGCTGTTTCGTGATCTGCTGAACAACCGTCCACCCCAGCATCAAAGGATTGGATGTAACGCTTCCACTGTCGAATTAAAGCAGTCATCCTTGCTAAGGCATCTGGCTCAAACCGGTCAGAAAATTTGCCACTCACTCTGCCTGGCATCCGCGCTACCATCAAGGGAGACGTCGGCTGCACTCCATCAGAACCTGTCTACGGCGTTGCTCTAAGCCTGTCAGGCGAAATGCTCATGGATCCTAGAACCATCGGTGAGACAGACCCAGCGTCCCACGCTACGTGTCTGAGAGTGCACACGCGCAAGTTGAGGTCCACTCCAACCAGGACCACCCGGAAGTAGACACAGGTCCATGAAGACCTGAGTACCCATTCTTCGTCGTTATCAGACTCGACACACAAAAGAAGTCTATTCAGCCACCCCATGACGATCCCTTCAGAATGCCTGAACGCAGACATTTACTTTATCATCAACAGTGACGTCACTTATGATTCAGTAGGCGTCGATCGCTCAAGAATGACCTATGTGGATCATTCTGACCTACCCTTCCCACTCCAACCGTGAATACCACTTCGCCCCATCCACGTCTTCTGGACGCATGCACTCCACAAACCCCAAGAGCATTTTCGGGTTCCACTACTCCTTCTGATATGCACATTTCTTCCATTTGCCTTTACCACATACATGCTGTGGACGGCCACGCAAAACTCTTGTCTCTTTTGCGGATTACACAAACCAACGTCACTCGTATTTTTTCCGAGCGTCCAATACCACAATGAACGACCCAGAAGGAGTTTCGTAGCGTTTGGTACCGCATTTTGCACTTAATTTTCATTGTTCTCCACACTCATTATCTTCCCCAAATGCAAATCTACCCTCGATGTTCAAACCAGGTGAGTTGAATTATTAATAATAAATAGTACTCTAACGCGCATCGGAAACCAGCAAGCGCGCACGAATTGAACTTAAATAGTGTAACGGGGCGTGCCGCTCTGTTTTCGATGCCGATTTAGTTTACTTTTGCATAAGTCGCGTGCATGGCTTACTGGGCCTTTGGCTAATGCTTTTTCGTATTGTTTTTCTTTTCAGGACTGTTGTTGGAACCCCTACTACGGGAGAACGCTGTTACCCGGTCCCTCCATATTGCTCCAGATTCATGCCACAAGTGTTACGGACAGTCAGAGCGGAAGCGGCTGGTCTGCATTTTACGGCCAAAAAATTCACCTCCAAGATCGCGAGCCCGTCGTTTTGTGTGCGTTCCGTGTCATTTGCGTACGGATTTCTGGAAATTGTAAGTTTAACGGAATAAACGGTTTAGTTTCGCACACCTCCGGATTTATCTGTCGTCAAAAGTATTTATGCTGTGATCCACAAATCGTTTGGGAGCTACACGACGGATTATATTCACTAGATACCTCATTCAGTGTGGTGGAACTCGAAACCAACGCACTTTCACGGACTGTTGTGAGTCAGTTTGTTTTAGTTTCATCCAATTTTAGATCCGTGTCCATACTCAATTTTTACATGGTATTGAGATCCACTGGAAAGTTCAATGGACGTTTTACTGCCCATTGCGGTTCAGTTATTGTTGGTCACTTGTGCAGTGTGCATCAAAATCCATATAGTTTTCGTCATCTCGCCCAATATTGTCCAACTAGATAATTGTTTGTTTTCATCATTTTCTCGCCTTGCGTGATGACTCTACTCCTTGTCGCCTTTTATAACATTAACACCTGCTGTTGTTACTCGCGAACCATAACACAGCGTCACGCGTGTGATCCAGCAGGGTCGAATCGGCGTTATCAAGTGATTGTGACCAAATCGGCTCCCGTATGACCGTTCAGAACGGTGTGTCGTTTGAAGCGGGCTTGCACTGGCCTCAGCGAGCACCATTACACTCTGTTAACTTCCTTGGAATGGTTAGTTATCCGCATGAGCTGTCTCTTTTAAGTAGGTTGCATTCCGTTCTGTCCCGTACCCGCTCCAGCGCTCGTCACTCACACTGATCTGAAACAAGATGCATTTAATTGCGGCTACAAGGCTTCTGACAATATCAGTGGGCTGCAGATAATCGTGTTAGAAATAATTCCGGTGGGAACAGAAAAATGTATCGGATGTGAAGTCAGAGTTGAGCTGTTTGGATGGGCATATTTCGTTCGTCCTTTCGGGTATGGTGGTTGCTTGTAAGACATCGGCTTTTCATGCTGCTTAACTTCAGGAATCCGCCACAAACATGGGGGGCACAGCATTACGAGAGATGAGGTACGTTTCGTGGAGACGGCTTCCGTCTACATCCTTACCAAGTAAGCAAGGCGGAGCGACGTTGAATGCCTTCTTCCCTTCAGAACAGACAAACTCGATTTCTGTTTGTAGATCACGTCACGCAGGTATAAAAATTATTCGAACTCCGTGTGGCGTTACCTGCGAACGTCAGCACGAGTCGTGCCGCACAGTTGTCGTGCCTGTTAGGAAATTCTTCTCAGAGATTGATGAAGCCCAAGTTCTTCATTTGGCCCCTTCGTATATGAACCCCTCTCAACTTCGCAACGTAACCCTACTTGCTCACGCGTGCATACTTTACTAGTCGTCAGCAAGTCACTGTTTGACCTATTTGCTTCCATTTGGCGTGCCTTACCGGAGAGGGGCTTGTGCCGTTCTGTTTGCATTGTGGAAGGGGCCCGTGAGGTAACTTTCTGTAACCATTCCGTGATGTTTATTCTACCTGATAGGTCGGTTTTTGCGTCAAGGCACTTGAGTTACGCAGCCAGTTGTTTCACACAGTTTGTTTCATACAACATGGCCCCGTGGAACTTTCGATCAAAACCTTGTTTAGACTTCCACGTCCGTTAAACCTCTGCGTGTCGTAACAGTACTCAACTTGTTGGTTCTGGAAATCGAAGTTTCTTGTTGAACAATTCAGCCACATCCGCTAAGAAAGAAGCGGCACTCGAAACCTCCAAACAAGGTGCTGGAGATGTAGCAAGTCCCCACGTTGATAGCATTGGTATTCGCTCTTGATCTGATGGGCCTGTCTGTTCGAAAGATGAGGCCAGTGTTAGGAGTAACGTCAGTGCTCAGTCGGTCCTTACATTCACGAAGATGAAGAAAAAACTCTTAGCCAGTAAATCGCAATCAAAGAAAGCTTCATTGCAAGCTAGAGAACAAGTAGTGGTAATTAGATACCGTCATGAGAAGTTCAGAATTGTCTCTCGATTTGGACTCGGAGTGACATGAGAGACTACCGCTGGCTGACTCACGAAATTTATCAGGCCTATATGTCATTCAGTGCCTGGAGGGTCGTCAGGGCCAAATTTTTCCCGCTCTTCGTAAGTTGGAAATAAACCAAAGAAGATTTTACAACGGAATCGACCTCTTTAATTGGTTGAATCTCGTGGATTTGCCAAAGGTTGAGTTGGCCTGTTTACACAGCGATCCGATTAATTATTGTGACTTGGTAAAACAGTTTGGGTATTATGCTGAAGCCAGCCTGGCAGACTGCGGTCAGCGTTGTTGTCAGTGTAAAACTCGTTGGGTGATTGGGAGATGTACAATGTATAATTTGTTGCCTACAAAATATTATCGTAAGACCCTGGATCAGAGTCTTCTTCCGAATTGCATGATCGTTCTTCCCGCAAACGATTCTCAAAGACAGTTTGATCGTAGCGCAAAGCAAGTGCTAGACAAATGGTTGAAGCGAAGAGAACCCACGTTAACACAAGAAAAGACTCACCGAATGGTATATTGCAAGGGCGAAGTAAGCGCTCCCAGCTTGCTAGAACACACCCAGTCTGGCCCCAAACTACAAGCCAACGCAAAATTCCTAAGCCATGCTTCCAAGAGGGGGTCACTGTCCTCAAAATGACTAACGTTCGTGTTCACACCTACATCAGATACGGCTGTCCCTGTCCTCTTTGATGGCCAACCGTCTGTGGAGCTTCGTCGGTCTTTGGTTGTAGCTCCTGAAGGTGGTGTAGACCACCATAGTTCCCCATCACCTTCAGTCGTTCTATCCCAAAATTTTCCGTGAAAACTCACATCACATCTGGGCTCTATAATTCTATGAGTCTGTGTGAGACATCTCCTGCATCTAGATCCTGTAATTGGCCCACTCCAGCCGCCTTTTTCACGGATGCTTCACGGGCATTTCTCGCTGCTTTCTTTCGATGTGATCGTTTGCTCAAATTTTCGTTGACACAAAACTGCCAGCCACTTTCCATTGGGTCTGAGTGCAAAGGCCGCTCGAAAACCATCAACCTTGGATCACCAAAAGTGAACGAAGTGTCCCAAAGGATGCTCGTGCACGTTCCGGCCGTGATGAAACGGCCGCCATGCTCCAAAAAGGCTCGTAATGCCCTGTCGCCGTCTACGAACTCCCGCTAGCTAGTAAGACTGTTTTCTCAAGCCCTCCCTCGTGCTCTTCCTTCTCTTTTTTACCCGACCAAACGAAGAAGCAGCCCTCAGGTGCGTGTCCTTCACCCCTCCGGTCCACAGAGCGTTGCTCTCACCCTCTTATTATGCTTGACTTAAACTTACCCAAACCCAACCGGGCAGCTGCTTATCATTAAGAATTTGACAGTGGATTTTCGAAATCCTTGGCGACTTTGACCCATGAGAGAGCCTGGACTCACATCAAACAATCAACAAGCCATCGCCAAGGACAGACACTCTCCCCGTTTGATCTGGTTATTACGAATGCAACTCGGCTTGCGGACGGAGCAAACAACAAGCCACTGCTGAAGCGTAGAATCCATGGTTTTCGATTTTATCTGTTGATGGCTCCAAAAAACTGTGGCGAGAGCCTTACTGCGAAGTTTCCATATGACAAGCCGCAATGTACTCCAGACATCTTTAAGTGCACTCGGCCTCGTGTTTGACCCAGTGAACTCAGACTACTATCCTCTCAAAGGTGCTTTTTACGAAGCTGATGAGGTGTTCACTTCTCGCAAATTGTGGAAGTCCCTCTCTCGTTCGCCGCTTCTACGGAGCACACGTCAAATTTTTGACGTGAGTTTTTGTCTGTCCTGCAAACAGGAGCTAACGGGTAGACCAGAAGATCTGGAAGCTTTTCGCTGCGTGAGAAGCAAATGCAAGCAGGCAATCAGTCAGCACACAACAGATAAAGACAAAAACCTTAAAGGCAGCCTGCGAGAACTACTATTTTTGTATTGAGACGTATGCACCACCAGAGAACACTCAGGCACACAGCACCTTCTCTGCGGCCGTCCGACATGGAAACTCCTTTCAGATACCAGGTGGTTGCCAAGGTATCCAGAGAATGCTACTCAGCTGCCCACAACGTGGTTCCGCCCAACTAGCGTCCGAACCTCCAGAGAAGAAACTTCGGATACTCAATCTTGACGGCTTATTTCTCTGTGTCGGATGTTCAGGACCTCTCGTTTAAGATCAATCATATTGCAATGGGACCGGACGCGATCCATAGCCAGATCCTCTAATAAGCAACCGCTGGTTCGGTGCTAACGCTTGGTAATCTGCCTAAACAGACACATCGGTTAGCGTCCCCCCGTAGGCGTGGAAAAATGTCACTGTCACATCCATATTTAGGGCGGACGATCGACACTCTCCTTCTGGTTGTCGACTCATCAGCCTCGCCTTCGTTCTGTACAAGATAATAGGGCATCTGTTGAAACGCTTCATCCCGAAACATTTCTTATTGAATGACCCTCTGTCCTCTACTCAGCATGGAGTATTCCCGATAGGTCATGCATAACCAATTTGTTAATCCCCATGGGTACCCTTGAGGAGGCCAGAGGCAAAGGCCACATCTTCGGTGTTACCTTCTTCGACTTGGACAAATAATTTATCCGTGTCTCACACGGTCCTTGTGCACATAAACCAGAAGTTTGTGGCATCGAATAAGAGGTTCTCTGCTGGAGTACATTCTGTCGTGGTGGGAAAACTTCTAGGATAAACACAGGATCGGGCCTCTCTTCCCCATCCCGGATCTCCGCTGTGTTTTCTCAGGCAGACGTGCCTGGCCCGCTGTTGTTCCAGATGTATATCACCAATCTCTCCGATTTCATTCCCAGCGGCACTTCCCTTTGTGCTGATGAATTAAAAATCAGGATCGCTAGTGATCCCGATGCGTTACCGACTGACACTGATCGTATTAAATGCTGTTCGGATGACTGGATTATCTCCGCAGACGACAACAAGTGTGCACATATTTCGTTTGAAGAGGACCCCGCGAACCCATTCGGAATACATTGTTGACAGATTGAAACAGACACGGTGGAAGTTTATCTGAAGAAATACCTACGGGTTTCGTTGCTTTTTGACCTACCTTTCTCTTATCGTCCCCAGATGGCCGCTGGAAAAGAAATTAGAACTCTGGGGATCATAAGAGAGCTTTCCCTGCATAGACATATGCCTTTCTAACGGTCTACGGAATGTACATATGACCACTACTTGAGTGTGCTGATCACACTGTATACACTGGCATCCATATGGACATACTTCCTATTGAACGTGTCCAGCGAGTAGCCATCAGAATGGTCGTTGGCTTGCGCATTTCTCCTGCACGTCTCGTCTCGATATTTCTCATTTGTCCGCCTGGGTTTGGAAGTCTCCGCGGTGACCTAATTCATTCACGTTCTTTCTTCAACGTAGTACTTCTGCAACAATTCTTTATCTTCGTGGCTAATTGAACTCGAAGGGGCCACACACCCCAACTCTACATAACTCGACCTTGGACCTTCCTTAGGCAACGGTTATTTTTTTACTGAGCTGTGAATCGCTGGAACAACCTTGAATTGTTTTTTTTTGCTAGCCGCTCTTCTATAGAGTGTTTCAGGATATTACTAGGTACCCAGCTACTTGACACACTGTTAGATTAACAGGTTAATCTGTTGTTGGTACTCTATGTAACCCTCGTGAACGGTGGTGCATCGTGTTTTTAGTGACTGCTTTCCAAATCAACGGAACCCCGCTAGATGTAGAATCAGGCAAACCGACTGGATCCGGGTGACTCAGGCCTCCAGCCTCGAACCCGTGCACAAGTCTCTGAGACTTGATGGCATCAGGCCCCCTTAAGTAAGAGCTACAATCTTGCGGTCAACGTTCTCAGATCGAGCGATGGTGAACCACGGAGGCGACTGCAGCATTGCCTCGATGAATCTCGGCCGGCCTTTGTAGGCGCGCTCATCAAGGATGAAGGGGAATTTGCAACCGGGGCAACTGCAAAAGCCCTATTTATACTGGGGTGGCTCAAGGAAGCCTGGAGACTCACCTTCCACTGTTGAAGGCGCCTTTTGTTTCTTGGAAGGTGACAGTGTTTCATCCCACGCACTGGCTACAAGGACAGGCCACTGGTATTTTACATGGGGCCTCTCAGGAAGACAGGGGATGTCTCGGGACAGCCTTAGGATAATAACGACGTTTCGGAGCCAACTGCGAACAAGGCCTGTTTGTTCACGGTTTCCGAGTATTCCTCCAAGTGCCAAGACTCAGCTATTACCTGCCTAATGGATTCAGCATCAGTACGATTAGAAATACACATTCGTGTTAGCGCGGCGACTTAATTCTTACACACTCTCTCTTTAGCACAGGACTCGTGCAACAATTCTCCACCCTAGTAAGTGATAACAGTCGAAGAGGCCACGACAAGAAGCTCTATAAGCTTCGACCTCGGACCTTTCTAAGAAAACAGTTCTTCTATTATAGGGTTATCAGCTACTGGAACGACTTATCACTAGAGATTGTTAGCTGCTCTTCTAAAGACTGTCTCAAAGTGTTATTGGATTCTCACCTACTTGATAAACCGGTAAATTAATAATTTATCCTGTTTTCCTAGATTATTATTTTACTCTGTTGTTGGTACTTTCTGTAGCCCCCAAGAGCGGTGCTACACCCTGTTTTCCATGACTGCCTTTTAGGTCAACAGAAAACCGCCGGACATCGAAACGAACAAACTGACTGGATCCGGGTAGATTGGGCCCCCAGTCTCGAACCCGTGTACGAATCGCTGGAATCGCTGAACAAGTAGCTTCTGCCGACTAGAAATGTACGGCGACGTTCAGTGCGTTGAACAACCAGGGGGAGTTTCGACATTTGGTTGGTCACTATCAGCAAACTCCAGTAGCTTGAATGGAAACAGGGCTCAATATCTTGATCCTGGACGCTGAAGTGGTTATTCTTGGTGATCATTTCTTTCGTCCCTACAGATCTTATGTGCCGGGTCTATGCCGATGGCTCACGAATAACCGAGGCAACCTTCCAATCCTAATCACTTCGGTGACTTTTCACCCAGACGGCCGCAGCGAAAGTTTATGGTGCAAGATAAGTTTCTGTCGAGAGCCACTGGGCAGCAGGCGTTCTCCACAGGACCCATCAATAGCAACTAGCTTGACTCCAGAAGGAGCTTCAACGGTAGGTTGCGGATATTTAGTGTCTCGTCATTGACAACTTTAGTCTGCCACAGACTGAGGACTTCAGCAACGTGTCCATTTTACGGATGTTTACACAGGGAAATGTTTGATGTACCATCGGACGTGCGTTTGCATCCGTGTGTATGCATGCCTACGAGGTGACTCGATAACCAAGTCTTCATACTGGATTTGGCATTTACTGAAAGGGTGTCAGACGTCGACCACGTGGATCAACTTTCACCACTGGGTGGTGGAGATTATGTAATGCCCACGACTTAATGTGGGGAACTCACTACTGTGAAAGTAGAGATGACAGTGGATGAGGCTGTTCGGTGAATGTCTTTCGCCGAGATGCGAGGAGAACCAAAGTTCACCGGGTAAATGGTTGGCAGACGCGAGTAAAGGGGCATAGTATATCATCAATGGAGGCTTTTGTCCTAGATCTCGCTGCCAAAGATCACCATGTTCTGATCGCGAGCCAAGGATCTAACTCTCACAACGAAGTCGAGAGTGAAGTCCACTTCGGGAAAATAGAAAAGAATACGGACTTCCCAAATGCATTGGCAACTGTTGTAGCTCCTGAGAGACTACCATATACACAGTGCAGGTGAATGGTCCTAAACTGCAACCAGCGATGATTGACGGAAGGTTGCGATTACTCTAGATGACAAGACGAGAACCAGGCGCAAATGCACACGGCGCGAAAATTTTAGTTGAGGAAAATTATGGAAAAAGCCGGGGGCTCTGGCGATTCAGTATGCTGCAGTGCACTCCAAAGAGCGTCACATACCTTGAAGTGCTCTCATGGTCTCGAAGCTTACAAGAAGTCGGAGAAGTTCGCACAGCAGCTAAGGAGCGCCACAATTCAGAGGTTGACCGGCCCGGACGGTTGGCGTTCACTAGAGCCGATCGAACCCGCGTTTGTACACACATTTCGTTTAGTTAGAAATTGTCCTGCCAGCAATGTGGAATTTCGCCTTGAGAAATTATGCTTGTAGCGATCTGCGCTCACATGGCTTCTTTGAGGACCCCCCTGCGGCCGTATTTTTCCAATTGTCTGTTCTGCACGCATGCTTCCGTACACGCCTGCCGAACGAGGCACGACGCAAGCTCTACATCACTGCCTTCAGTCATGCAGCTAACTACACGGGAAAAATGCCCATAATCTTTCTAACGACTCATCTGCCGTTTCGTTCCTCGAAGCCAATTCACTCGCACCCTTTATATCGTTGCTTTACCCACTCGAAAGTTTTACTAACTTTCTGATTGGCGTGCTCTTGAGTGGCACCGAGTGGATTGTAGCTTGCCCTGCGTTCTTCTACTTTCTCCGCTTGGTTGTCATTCTTGGTCCCACAATAGACAAGAGCTAACTATTTATCACACTTTCAGATATTGTATTGCTGAGACAAGCTTGCATGCTGTCTGATTACCTGTTTTGTATATGAGCGTGGCAGCTGGAAACTACCAGTCACCTATCGGTCAGTGGACCTGAAGCCTATCATTTGGGATGTTATGGAACGTTTGCTGGACGGGAAGCTCAAGACGTAATGTAGCAATATGAGACGGTCACGAATAACCACAAATATATTTAGCTTAAACGCAATGGCCACAACACTGCAAGTGAGCCTACAAGACTAATATCATCTATATTCTGCATCGTGTAAAACTCCAATCAGTTAAACAACGTTCACCCGTGAATGAAACGCAATGCACTAGCTGCAGTTCACTTGTAATTTTGGGTTGTTGTACTGGTGGATCTGCCTACGCCTCAGATGCCCAGAAGCTTTTGACTCTAACGGCTTAGTTGCTGACAATTCCTCAGTGGCTAAAAACTTACATTGCTCCCCGTGTCTTTTCCCATACCTTAAAGCTTCCTGATATACCATGTAACAGTCTTTCTATGTCGTTGAACATTTATTTCGAAATCCATATCGACCGTAAAAAGCAGATCGATATCAAAATTCGTGTTGTATTCATAAGCTGGAAAGGACTGTTAGTCGATTTATCTTCGCACTATATGAGAAGAACTGTTTGCTGGCATCACACATTTTTTCAACTAACGCAAAATTATTAGCCTAACATAAAGGCTTTGCCAAAAGGCTGTTTCGCTACCCGTCATAGTTCACATGTTCATTTTCCATTTTTTCGAATGTCATAAAATTCCGCGTTTCACTGCCGATTCAACAAATATATCTGACGCGAAGGTAAACATTCCGCAACGTATGCGCACTCAAAATCTGGTATTGGTTGGACAAGTCGTGAGGTCTACAACGTTCCGTCGACTATTGAGCAGCCAACCAGATCCCACCTAGAAATACGCCAATATTTTTGCAAAGGTCCAAGACTTCCTGCATCCTTCACCCTGACAAGGTTTTCTACACATTTTTCGATGCCATTTACATAGATTCACAGTGAGATGCTGCCATCCTAAGGTCGGTTGGTTCCGGCATGACCTTGGTCATCTGGACAGGCTTCACCTCGCGAGGTGTAAGGCCCATCATATTCCACTTGTTGATTTGGGAGAAAACATAGCCAGACTGTGTACCTTATTTTATCTTCTTCGCCAGAACTGTAGAACACGTGCGACGCTAAAGCCTTTGCGTAAAGTGCTGTTACTATTATTGACCTAGTAGCTACCATTCAGTGCACACGTGCACTAAATTAACGCGTCCTCAGGTATACGCGGAAATACCAGACGCGAAATAAAAATAAAGATAATTGCGAAGACTGAAAATATATTATGCGGTAATTACGAATGGTCTCGATCACCGCTAGACGACACCGATACGCGAAATAGCTAGGGAGGCTAAGGATGCGACCGCCGAGCGCGCGAGTAAGCCGGACAAGGTTTCTGGCGCGCACGCGCCGACAAGCATGCAAACGAACAAACGCGCTCTCATGCGTCAAAGAGACTGCAAGCAAAGATCGTTGAGGTCCTGGTTGAAGTGTGAGCTAAAATTTTAGGAAGGATTTTACACATCGTACAGCAGGCAGACCGGGGGTATCTCCAGTTCACTACAGCCAGTTATGGGAAGTTTTAGCATACAGAACAAATAGATCCATCATTGTATGTCTGGAAAAAAAGAAGTCAGTTTGTTGGGGAAAATGGTGAAAGGCTACTGTAAATTCCTTAAATTTCTTCGACAAATGCCAGGGTAACTTAATTTTACACAATGTTATCAGACATAGGGAAGTGCGGGTATTGAAGCTGGAGTTGGGTTTGTGGCTTTTTCCCACTCCGCTTTACTTTGCTAGCCTGTTGTGATCGCCGCATCGAACCTTAATGTATTTTCCTCTTCAGTCTGATGAAAGTTTATAGCAAAAAATTTCTTAAGTGACTCCACTATGCTCAAGTATTGGTTCTTCTCGTAACGCAAACGATTGAGAGCTAGCTCAGACATACCGTTGATGTGCTAAAGTTCTGCTCCGTTGTCTTGCACTGCCAACTACGCTTGGGCCACCGCTAATGATTCCATACCACTGAACGTCTCACTTGAGTAAGCCTTAGCTAGCCTAGCCCTTGATTTTGCACGTAATTTTTTATTCAGATTTATTGTGGTTCACTATTTTCCACTAAATGTGCTTCCAGGTCTCAAAACTTAACGGCGGATCGGTCACGTACAACACTGTCCTTGATGTACTTCCCTATACGGACGGATGAGTAATTTTGGTTGTTGATTATAAAGCTGGAGATTGTAGGCATTCATGTAGAGCTAACGTTTGTGAATTCTCCCACATTCTAGTCCCGCAAGTTGAGGAAATGATAGGAGTTGCACGCAACTCAATGTCAATCAGCCCGAAACCATGAGAAAAATAGTCGTGTTGGATTTTGTCGTAAGAATTATCAACTGCAAAAATGTTATAATCCATTTATCCATTTCTTTGTGCATGCAAAAACATGGTGTCTGTCATAGCGTGTATCGTAGACAATTCAATTTGTGATAGCATTCTGCATTGTGAAGAGATATCCGGGTTTGTCGCACACTAACATGGGAGTATAAATTCGAAGGTGGATCAAACCAGGCAAATCCAAGAGCGATGAATGAAGACAAGGGTGTGACTGATGACTTTTGAAGTTACACACAGCAGTCTTTTTGCCAAATAATCTGCATTCTGTGGCAAGTAAGAGAAAAATTACCTGGCTCTGATCACTTGAGCAGTGTCAAACATTAATTAACACTCGATTGAAGAGAGTAGATTAACTTGTAACGTGACAGGGCTATTTTCGTATGCGGAGATGAGCGGTATATGCTTAAATGCATTAAAACAAGTGAGCTTAATTTTTCTGAGACCTCTCTAGGCTTCTCAAGCGCGAACAATCATGTGCAGTCAAAAATCAGTAGTCGAACACTCACAAAACACTCAGGGAGCCTTCGGAGGTTACTCATTGGATGGCCGTGTCATCCATGACTTTGCTGTGCAACCAATTTTCTGTAACCTTGCTATCCAGTGGAGCGCGGTGGCTAGAATACGAAACGTGACTTCTCCCAAAGCGATCGAAATTCGGTCGCACAATTAAAAATTGTGCGCCCGGAAGAAGTTTGCCCTGCCCCTACGGTTACCATGGACCCCGCAACCACCTCACAATTCCGGAGTTGAATTTTGTTAACTAATTGGCTTCCATTATACAATCCTTTGAAGTAATTGTGTGATTAACTGCCGTTAATTTTTCTCGCTTGACAACCATGATGGTATAGAATGTTGCGCAACTGGCCCGCTGATGAACAAACGGAAACAGACTGTTCACTCAAAAAATTAGACTTTTGATGAACGCATTGGCTTATTCGAATTGTTGTAAGTTGGTTTACAGAACTACTTTGAGTCCATTACAATTTGTACCAAGTTCTTCCGCAAATAGCTGTTTCGTTACAACTTTACATTGAGGTGTGATAAACCGTTTGGTTCCAACAACTGTCGCTTGAAAATGTTCACACAAGAGCAATTTGTAATGACAAAAAATAATGCCCAGAATTACGGAATTCAAATCGCCCCGGGAATCGTACGTGAAGTGAAACACCCCACACAAGTAACAAGGAGAAGACTTGGCACTGGTAACAGTAAGCAATTATTATTCACGAATTGAGACGCCGACTTTGTGAATGTGCACCAGTATCAAAGAAATCACAGCCTGTCGTTGGCTGACCTTATTAGCACATGCAGAATCGTAAACTGTATGTTAATTGGCGGAATACGGAACAGATGAATAGGAGAATAGCAGAAGGCACAACACTGAGACCGTTCGTCCAATCCAGATGTTGTATATTGGACGCGATATTTGGAATGACCTTCCGTCAGAACTTCTGTTGTGTCGGGGTTGGGTAATCGGCGAATTGGGATTTCCACCAAAACCTCCTCCTCTTCTAGAAGCCTCCGCATTCATATTTGCCAATCGTTCTGATCTTCTCAAGGCACCGAACTCTTGCAGTACAGTGTTTTCTGCTTCCTCCCCGACCACTTTTTCCAGGGCTTAGAAACTGGTTTTGGTCATTGGGTCTCCGATGAATCGAGACATCATGCAAGTAAGTAATTACTACCATTGTGCAGCCTAGTTGGCGAGTGATCAATCCTTTGGCAGGTCTCAAACCGTTTCCACGAAAATATAGCAGATCTGTTGAATCTTCACACTGAAGTGATACTCTCAGTCGTTTTGCTTCAAAAAGCACCGCTGGGCTCCTCTTCGTTATGCAATAACATCGGCCTTTTAATCACAACTTGTGTCAATTCTCGCAGAAGAATTTCGTCTTTTTGAGTCCAAGACAATGTTTCTGCTGACTGAACTGCAAATAGTGGTTGTGCTTCCGCCGAAAAGTTCGGGATAAAACGAGAATAGTACTGCAAACATCCCATTATTGGTCGCAGCTCATCCTGGTCCCTTGGCCATGTAACGGTAACCAAAGCTTTGTACCGGTCAGGGTCCGACCTGTATCTTTTATCACATATGGTTAAACAAGAAAACTCAGCTCTCGCACTTGGAACACGCACTTAGAACGCTTTATGGCTATGTTCTTATCCCTGAATCGTTCTAGAAGTGAAAGCAACCTCTTATTATGCTCCTCTGCACTGTCGGCGTATATGATTACATCATCCTGATAAGCGCGTACACCTGGTAAATCGGTAATTAAATCATCAATCGCAGCCTGGAATATCCAATCCGATGCGTGTAATCCAAACGGTGAAAAATTGTACCGAGATAATCCCCAAGGGATGCTAATCGTAGTGATTGCCTTAGAATCGTACTCCAATAGGATTTGTGAATATGCGTTTGTCAGGTCAAGATTAGTAAACACTTCTACCGTGCAGGGTTTTATGAAATCCTCCGGCTTCTCAGTTGTTGCTGCGCAATTTTTCAGTCTTGGATTTAGCGTTAACCTATAGTCACCGCATATCCCAGGTGATTTTCCACCCTCTTTCATAACTACAACGATTGGTGTGGCCCATGCTGATGAGTTTACCTGCGGGAGTGTGCCGTCTTCCTACAATTTGTTAAGAGCATTATGCACAGGTTCTCTCATTCCATAAGGTATTATTTGGCGCTTTAGAAAGACCACGTCCCTTTGCAGCTCCAGTTTTGTTGGCTCTGCTTTCATCCCTCCTGAAAGTTGTGAACACGGAACAATCAGGTTGCGTAAATGGGCTTGGTAATCTTCACTTGGACCATTTTTGTAATTAGTATTTAGTGAAGGAGCACAGTTGAGCCGTTTGAAAGCGTTTAATCCCAGAATAGCTGGACTTCCTTCCGACACCAAGAAACGCACTGGAATCAGCTCATTATCATTACCAACAATCATCACATCAGCTTCACCTAGCAGGGCTAACCGATGACCAATAACTCCGTGTATTTCCATCGTTTTTGGTCTCGGTTGAGCATCAGGCGCCATGCGATCTAGTAGCGGTTTGGAAATAATGGATTCGCTACTTCCTGTGTCCACAATAAATTCATGCTTACATCCCGACCTGAACTTGAAGCATCTATGAATAAATTGCTCAGCCTTGAATTTCATTTGCAATGAATAAACAGAAGTGGACGGTTCTGTGGTACTTGTATCTCGAACTTGACTCAGGTGACATTCGTGACTTCTATATACCTTCTTAATATGACCAGATTAACCACATGAATGGCATATAGCATCATAAAATCGGCAAGATGATCGTGAGTGTAACTTACCGCACGAGAAACACTTGTTAAATTTCTTTGAACCGGGATCGATGATGGGTATATAAGAAGGCCTGTTTAATGGATGACTTCGGGTGGCAGTATGCGCTTTGGTCTTCTAGAATAATGTCCCGTTCGAATCAGCTGCAGCGGTATTGACGCAGATGTCTCGGGCCTCTTGGAAAGTCACATCTTGTTTGACCAGCGATCTACGCTGATGATCAGTGTCACTGACGCCAGCAATCAATCGACCACGTAGATTCTCCTCCAGCTTGTCACCGAAGTTACAACGGGCAGCTTGTTTTTGAAAGTGTAGAATGAACTCACGGAAGCTCGTGATTGTTGAACGCACTAATGAATTGAACTTCGCCCGTTCTGTGGCCTGGAAATTGACTGAAAGCACGTGTTTTGACAGCAGTTTCTTTAGTTCATCGGACGGCAACGAGGCTGGGGCATTAAGATGAGCCAGATTATTCATTGACAAATACAATTCACGACCATCAGCGGTAACGAAGAAAGCTGATTTGGTTTCCTTCTTCACATCACAACGGATGCTGCACCACAGTTCAAATCGTTCGACTCATTCCTCGATTCCACTCGCGCAAGCATGAAGACTGGATTGCCTAGTTGCAGACAGTTTCATTCCACAACGCCAATTTGTGATGCTCGAAATTACGGACTTCGAATAGCCCTAGGAATCGTACTTGAATTGGAACTTCCCGCGCAAGCACTAAGAAGAAGAATCAGTACTGGTAGAAGTAAGCAATTGTTATTCATGAACTGAGGCGCCGAATTTATGGATGTACAACAGTAATGGAGAAATCACAGCATGTCATTGGCTGATCTCATTAGCACACGCATTATAAACCGTATGTCAATTGGTGGAATACGAAGCAGATGAATTGGCGAATAACGGAAGGCACAACACTGACACCGTTCGACCAATCCTGATGTTGAATCGTTAACGCGATATTTGGATTGGCCGTTTGTCAGATCATGTGTTGTGTCGGGGTTTGGATATTCGGTAAATCGAGAGTCCCACCATAGCTACCCTATAATTATTCGTTTAGTATCGTTTGTAGATATCTGCAGTGATCGTGCACAACCGAGCGTGCTTCTCACATATGCGTTGAGAGGTATATATATTATTATGTTATGTGGTGTTAAAAGATGCATATTATTGATATCAGTGGAGGAAGTAGGGAAGTTTCCGGGAGTAGTATCTCACTACCACCACTTTGTTCGTCGGCTTGTACGAGCCTGTGGAGTAACTGTGAACAACGAGGATATTTAAGACGTTGTCGACAATTTTCCGAACGCGTGGTACGTTGCGTGAAAGAATCATTTTCCGAGTTGAGAGGCGAGGCCTTAGGCGAAATTTCCGCGGTTCTCTCAACTACTACCAAGACAAATGTTTCAAGTCCCTGACCAGCTAACCAAAAGCCACACTGCAGTTGGCTGGTAGTCAGAGGACGCTGGATATACTGACCCAATCAGGTCAGTACTGCTTTGTTGCACATGGGCTTAGTGATTGAAATGAGCCCTCGCGACGCATTGGAAGCTTGGATGCATTTAAGTCAGAAATATCTACCACAATTTCGTCTTGAGTATCAACTCTGGCCCAACAGGTCACCGAGGACTTAAGGTCGCAAAAACACGGAAAACTTTGAGACCTACGGGAGGTATTCCAGAATATTTGCATGGTACACCGGATCAGGTAAGTTGTGCGATCATTTTCAGCGACAGATTTTACTTACCGGCGGAGTTAATCATCTCAACTAAGACGCGTGTTTCGAAAAAGACTGGTTTATGTTACGTATTGATGTATATCCCGCTGATACCATTTGATCGCTCTAATGAGCATAAGGATTGCTACATTTCATCCCGTTCACTTGCTTCGAGACGTTTTGAAAACAGTTTCTCGACAAAAAGGAATGGCATATTGCAATGCTCACTAAGTCGACTGACCTCCAAAAATTGCCGACCGCATAAAAATGGGCATGGTGGCGGCAAAGAAATGTGCAATATATCTCAACATCACGCCTTACACCTACTACACTCCCGCTATTGACAAAGACACCAATGTCACTGCTAAAATGATAGTCTCACAGACAGGTTTTGGTACATTACAAGGAGTAGACAATACCAAGTTAACTTCAGTTCCTATCACCAACGTATACGCGGATTAGGCCGGAAAAATAACGGGGTTAGAAGCTGGAGTAGCGGGACTACACAGTAAGCGTTAAAAGTGAGGGAAAATTTCCCACTGGCTAGATCCGATAATCAACATTCTAAATGTCTCAGATAACATCCACCATCAGACTACCTGCATTCATCAAAGTCATGTAGCCACTGGGACGTTTATCGGTAAAATAGCTAGGGAATCGCACAAGCGGTAATGTGATGCGAGTGTTGGTGTTTGACGCTTCTAAAAGGATACTTTTGTTGTCCGTGAAAATAGTCGTACTCAAAGCTAGTAAGTAGGAAGAACAACACTGCTGGTGCAAAAGACTTCACGAAGAAGTACAGTAGAAACGCTGGCCACTGATGCTGCCGTTTGAACGTGAACCTACAGCGAACGAATTCGTCTGAGGACAAGAGCAAATCCAGCGTACACAAAGTTCGAGTAATAATAATAATATATATTTCTCAACGCATATGTGAGAAGCACGCTGAGTCAAGCGCGATCACTGCAGATATTTACAAACCATACAAAAATGATTAAGTAAATGTTAGCAAATCGGGAAGCTTTCCGACAACAAGGACGTGGTCAAAAGGCAAATGTATGTGGAATATGAAAACTCTGACGCACACAACAGAGGAGGAGATAGTTCGGTCGCTTCACAGGATAGTCTCAAATATTGGATGTTACACTAGTTTACTTTCCACAATGTCGTGGGGTGGGCAATAATTTAAATAGTTTAAGTTCACTCTGGCAAGAATGTCGGTGCAAAGTGAAACCGAAATTAAGAGGACGCGCGTGGTACGTTTTAAAACTGCGGCTAATCACTCCACCTCTTCATTGTGTTGCAGAGCCGGTGGTTTGTACATTCGCCGAGGAAGAGGCCCCGATTGGGGACAGCTTGACTGATCGAACCGTGACGTAACGCCCTACATCGTTTCTTACCGTTTCCTTACTTTTGTAGTAGCGTTACTTGTTCTTCATAAACGATTACCAACACACCACCGTTCGCCTTCCTCACTGGTTTATTGCAATTTGACGACTCTTTCAGATCTAAAGAAGACAGATGCCAGTAAAATTGGCGAAAGTTGATCAGAACCCCAACGTAGAGGGCATGACCGACGTGATGACAGAGGCGGTGAACACTCCCCCGGGCGACAAGACTCTCTGTTTGTCAGAGCCAGCGACTGCAGTGCCCTCTCTACCGATGCCAGAGAATTTTGTTCCGGGGATGCCGTATCGACGATGGGAGAGCGTGGCGAAGCTGTACATCGATCAGTTTCCCGCTGCTCGGCGTAATGTGGCTCTCCTTTGTCTCCTATCAGGTGGAGCGCTGGATATTGCCTTGAACAGCCAAGTGATCGATGGTGAGATCGGTGACAGGACCTTTCAAGAGCCCTGCCAATTGTTAGACCCACCTAGGTTGCCAGCACAATGGAAAGAACAATTTCAGGGAAGACGAAAACAAACAGGCGAGAAGGTCGTCGCGTTTGTGAGAGACCTGGTATACCTTACCGAGCAGGCGTATGATGGTGGCTCCGCCCAAAAACAAGACAAACGAGCAGTGGAACAGTTGGTCATTGGTGTGTCTAGCATAAGTATCAAGCGTGAGCTCCTCCTGCATCCTCCAACCGCACTGGACGCGGCACTGAAGATTGCAGAGGACTTTGAGAGAGTTGACGCCGCCCTCGATACCCCGACAGTGCCGTGCTTCACGCTGCACAATGAACGCCGTCTACTAGCATATCGTCGTACATGGTACCGTGGTCAGGCACCGAATTTCAGAGGCCCCCGTGGACTGGCCCCCGTCCACCTTCGCTCACATCCCGGACGTGACACCTCATACCGTGGTTGGAACGATCAACCCCATACTTCTTATCGACGGCGATGGTACCTAGCCTCAGGTGAGCGAGTTTATAATACGATATATGTTCCATCGGCAATCAGTCCGTGTTTACCTTCAGTTTTTGCCGTAGAGTTAAAGATTGGAGACCCCACGATTGTGGGATTGTTAGATACGGGGACAGCCTGCAGCTTGATCAGATCAGATGTGGTTAGGAGACTCGGCTATCACAAGTTAGAGCCCTGTAACTGGAAGCTAACCACCGCCGACGGTTCGCATATGAATACCCAAGGATTGACATCTATGGTAGAGGTAGCTAACCAGACACTCTGACACAAATTCGTGGTGGCTCCGAGTTTTCCAGTTAGCTGCATAATCGGGATTGACCTCTTAAGGCGTCTCGGATGCTCCCTAGACCTAGCGAAACGTCATTTGGTTACGCCATCATGCACGCTGTTTATCAGATCATCGTACGATCACAGTCACTCCGAATTCATTCTGCATATCGCTCCGGGGATATCGGGTCACAAATGGGAGCGTTTCTCACGGGATCAAGGTGCTGTAATGACACCCAAAGCACAGTTAAGTTGAAGAAGGTAATTCTTGATCACTTCGACGCGTTTTCCTGGAGTAGAAACAACCTGGGGCAAACGAATGTGCTAAAACACCAGATAGACGCGGGAAAGGCTCCCCCAATAAAGACGACACAGAAGAATCCCAGTGGCCCTACAAGAAGAAGTGTCCAGGATGATCAATGAGATGTTTCAGAAAAATTTAACTCAGCCGTCGAATTTACATGGTCCTCTCCTGTGGTGCTTGTCAAGAAGAAATTCGGTAGTTTACGACTGTGTTGATTATAGGAACTTAAACAAAGTTACCGTTGAGGAAGCGTTCCCATTTCCCTGCATCGATGATTCGTTTGACGCTCTGGGAAGTTCTATCTATTTTAGCCTGCTGGATTCAGCCTCAGGCTATTGGCAGGTAGGAGTAAAAGAATCAGACCGGGATTAAACGGCGTTCGTGGTGCCCAGAGGACTCTATGAGTTCCAAGCAATGCCCTTTGGGTCATCGAATGCCCCCGCCACATTCTAACGTCTAATGCAACGGGTAATGAATGACCTCATTCCCCATCGGTGCCTCGTTTGCCTGGATGATGTTATCGTCCGCTGGAAGACAAGCGGGTAACAAGTGAAAAATTTAGCCAACGTTTTTGAAAGGCTGTCGCAAGTAGGCCTGAAGCTGAACCTCTCAAAGTGTCACTCAATGCGAAAAGAAGTGACACATCTGGGACATGTGGTTTCTGGGGGCACCATTCGAACAGACCCGAAGAAATTCCATCAGGTTATGACCTGGTATACACCGCAAAACACTGAGAAGTTACGCAGATTTCTAGGCCTCGCCTCGTATTATAGAAGATTTACACGGGGATTCGCATTTATCGCCAGCCCACTGCACACCCTCCTAGAAAAAATCAAAAGTTTGAATGGTTCAATAATGCGAATCAGCGTTCGGGACCCTCCGACGTTCTTCATGTTCCGCGCCCATCTTGCCACTACCAGACTTGTCGCCTGCAGCCGGTGGTTACATTTTGAACACTGATGCTAGTGACTATGCCATTGGGGCCGTATTATCACAAAAAATCCTGATGGACACAAGAGAGTGATCGCTCACGGGAGCCGCGTTTTTCGCAACAGAGAACGCAATTATTGAACGACCAGGAAGGAGATGCTAGCCCTGGTTTTCGTTGTGAAACTTTTCCGGCACTACTTGTTGAGCAGGCGGTTTACCATTCACACTGACCATCAATCTCTTAGTTCGTTCCAGAACTTTAAGGACTCGGAAGGCCGGATTGCGCGGTGCAAGGGGATTCTTCAAGACTTTCACTTCGAGTGTGAATATAGAGCTGGGAAAAGTCATGCTAACGCAGATGAATTATTCAGAAGACTCGGGTGTGCTCATGGAGATTACCCGTCTTGTGATACGCAACACGTAACACTAGTCACACTGCAAGGCGCGGACTATGGACGATAGCAGACAGCCCGAGCGTCCGACTCCGAAACTGCCCTTATTTGTGAGAGACAACGGAACGAGGGTAGTAGACCCACAAATAAAGAGATAAAAGGGAAAAGTCACGAAAGTCGCGGCCTGTGGGCAATGTGGGACCACTTGGCGATGTCCAAGGGTGTTTTTCCGCTTACGGGCCTAACCATGGCAAAAGAATCGTTGCCTCACGTTCAATGGTAAGCGAAGTTTTAGAAGACCTCCGTAGAGAGCTGGGACATGCCGGAATAATCAAACTGGACGCAGCAGCCAGACAACGTTTTTGGTGGCCACATTTGCGTCGTGATATAACGAACTTCTGACATCGGTGTGAACAATGTGGCAGTTTTAAGGATCCAAAGAACAAACAGAAAGCTCCACTCCAGCCAATGCATACTGGCTATCCAAATGAATTAGTTGGTGTAGACATCATGAGCCCCCTAACAGAGACGTCAAGAGGCAAACGGTAGGTCCATGTGTTGGCGGACTACTTTACAAAATGGTGAAAGGCAGTACCCTTATCCCACATTGATGCGAAAACGGCTGGCAATACGATCGTTGAGCACTGAATGTGCCACTGGGGAGCGCTGCGGAAGCTGCACTCTGACCAGGGGTCCAATTTCGAAAGCGCGTTATTGCGAGAATATTGTCGGATCCTAAGAAGTTACAAAATCCGAACGACCGCCTATCACCCCCAAAGCAACGGACAAGTGGAAAGGACCAATCGCCCACTTTTGCAATTGCTGAAAGCGTTTGTATATCGCAACCCGCTCGATTTGGATCTGGCGATTCAAAAGTGTGTACTAGCCTATCGAAGCTGTGTTCATGCGTCTACTAAACAAACGCCTCACTTCCTGTGAACCGGCCGATGAATCCGACTAACTTCCGATATCTGCCTGCCCTAGGCCGTCCGACTACAGCCCACGGTAGTGAAATATGTTTGCAAGCTAATCGATACGTAACGGTTAGCACACGCAATTGCGAGAACACATTTAGAGAGTGCACACCGGCATCAGAAGGAGTACTATGACAAAAAGGTTTTCGGGGGTTCCTTGAGACCCGGGCATAAGGTATGGTTACACAAAGGAACGATGCGCCCAGATGTCCCTGCGAAACTGCAGACACAATAGAAAGGACCGTTTGTCATAGAACGTGTAACATCTGATTCAACTTGTTGAATAAGAGATACGGCATCCCTAAATAGTCTACCTATGCTCGTCCACTACAACCGCCTGAAAACATTAATGGATAGCACGGACAATGAGTTGCCAGGAGGAGCTGCAGACGATGTGCCAGAGTTAGGGTCAGAGGTCGAGGTTCCGCCAGACGGAGGCTTGGGTGTGACAGCGAGGACGCTGTCTTAAGTAGTAGGGGATAGTGNCGAACCGTGACGTAATGCCCTACATCGTTTCTTACCGTTTCCTTACTTTTGTAGTAGCGTTACGTGTTCTTCATAAACGATTACCAACACACACCCGTTCTCCTTCCTCAGTGGTATATTGCAGTCGGGAGGCGGTTTTCTTTTTTACGCGGAAAGAAATAATTTGTACTTCTTAATTATACGCTGAGTGACCTTGAAACCGAATTTTCTCATTGGTTGCCCAATCAGTAGCCTTTTAGCAGGCATGTGTGTGTGTAACGCGCGACCGAAACCAGCGAGCGCGCACGAATTAAATTTGAGTTGTGTGACTGGGCGTGCTGCTGTGTTGTCGGTGCCGTTTTAGCTTTCGTTTGTGTAAGTCGTGTGCATGACTTACTGGGCCTTCGGCTCATGCTGGCTTGTATTTTTCCTCTTTTCAGAACTATTGTTCGAACCCCTACTTCGGAAGAGCGCTGTCCCTTGGTGCGTCCACGTTGCCTGAAGGTTGGTCCACGTAGTCACGGGCATCCAGAGTAGAGTCAGCTGGCCTGCATGTTACAGTGTAATACGTGCAAGTGTGTAATATATATGAAGACCATATATATCAGAAAGTTGTATGAGGAAATGTCTGGGTACATGTGAAAGCATGTGGTGACTGTTATATAAGTATATTGTGACAAAAATATGTATGTTTTGATATATATAGGTATATATGTACATGTATATATATGCGTAAATATATTTGCATATACATATATCTACATTCAGGTATATATGTATATCTACGTGTATATATGTACACATAGGTATATGCATATTGATATATATATATTTATACATATATACATATATATGTATACTTATATACATATATATATAGACATATCATTCCATATATGTCTATAGACATACCTCTATTGATACCTTCATCAGAGTGTATACATACATATATATATACACTTTGATAAACGTATTCGTGTTGGTATGTCTATGGAATTACACACATATATATATATATATATTCATGTGTATAAGTATATATATATGTACATAGTTATGCACAGAAATACGTTTGTAGATATATGTATGCATATATATGTAAGATATAAATGTTTGTACGGATGTACACATATATATACATGTATATACACATATATATGCATCTGTACGAACATTTATAATATCATATATATGCATATATAGACCTATACCCATCTATGTACTTATGTGTATATCTATATACATACACATGTTTGCATATGTATATATACGTATGTATATATATATATTTCCATGTGTATACCTATATACACAAGTGTATATATAATTCTGTATATATACACATGTACATATGTATACATGTACACGTATACTGATGTATATATGTATGCCGTTGCGTCAAGCATCTCCTAGCCCGTTTTAACTCTGGCTGATCTTGTGGAACGGCGAAGCAGTCGTATCAGTTATCGGCTGGTCGTGTCTTACTCTCAGGCCACAATTTATTGAAAGACGTCACGCCTACGCCAGTTACATCAGCCAACATGGCGTGCCACATTAGGAAGCTTTCGCAGTTTAACTGGTAAGTAGCGTCCGCCAAAATAACGTTTGTAAATTTAGAACACAGCTGGAATGAACCCTCCGGAACGAAGAATGCGAACCGTGAATACTTCTCCCTTAACAGCAAGCAATACTCTCCTTCTGCCTCCAGTAGATCGCGTAATTCAACCAGCATGCTCCGAGAGTCAGCCTTACACTGCTTCTTACGCAGATTGCGCAAGTCGTCTGCATGATCTTAATCCCCAACTTACTTTTAACGTACAACTTAATTTCACCATCTATAATAATAATAATGGTATAGTTCTCAACCCATTTGTGAGAGACAAGCTCAGATAAGCGTGATCAGTACGCACATTTTAACGTGAACTACATAACTTACACATAATTGTTAGTTGTACAAGACACCAATTATGGAAATAGGGTAATAAAACGGACAAAATAATAAAGGAAAACTCTAGTTTATGAAGAGGCATATGGCTCACTTGCTTCAGAAACCATAGTTCTCAAGATTTTCAATATGCGGTAAAAAATGTTAAGTTGTTACATCAGTTGTTGCTGCACAGGGCTAACGTAGGCCTTATGTTCAAGGTCATGCCAGAAAAAGGATTTTTTAGGATGGAGAAAATGAATAGTCAAAGATTTCGCTATCAGTTGATATGGATGGCCTCGGAAAAATACGTAGAAACTTTTGGGAAGATGAGGGAAAATAGGTGGGTACCAATTTTTCCGGAGAAATAGATGATCTTCTGGACTGGATTCCGTTATTTCCTCAAATCGACGGAATTTCACGAATTACCCAACCAGCACAAAATTTTGATTTTCCGGACGTTGTGGAATGTTGTCTTGCGTTAGAATTCATCGTGGAATCAAGAATGGAAGGCAAAATCACGTGATAAGCAGAAGAACGTAAAATGGTCATATGAAGTATGACGAGTGATGGAGTCTGACATTTTCTGGCTTAATCTTTTATATAGAATTTACCATTTTCGTGCTAGTTAATAAAATATATATCTCTAACAAATAATTGTTGTCGTATAACGCGAATAGTGATCAATTCACAGATTATCCTACCATATGACTACAGCCGAATTCCGATGTCGATTTAGTATGTACGACCGTTGTGTAGAATGGAAAGATGTTTAGCAACACGGAAAGAGTATCAGGTGATCTGTAGAATAGGAAGAGGCACGTATTTATATGTAATAATATGAGGCGAACAGGTTGAGCTATATATTCTCTAAACTGTTTAACTTGCACATCTATTGCGTAGTGGTTGATAGCTATACAGAGCTGATAATGGTTGAGTATGGAGTAAGAGTACCAGGATGGTTTGGTTGCTACTAACGGGGATGTTCAAGATGCCATGTGTTGGCTGTAGTTTTGTTATGCAGCTGCAATTTTTCGACAAACCTGTGTACAAGATCTATCCTGCTGGAGAAATGATAAGTTTCGAAATGAGGAATTTCTCAAATGGCTAAATTGATAGCTTTGATCGGTTCGAAGTGTGTGTGGCGTTACATCCTGTGGTATAGATTCACCCTCCGTTATTATTAGATTAGATCTGATGGTTAGATGTTATTAGGTCCGTTTTGAAAGATATCGTCTTCAGGCAGGCAGAGTTTGAAGATCAACATGACGTTCTTTAATGTTAGGAAAGTTTCTAGGCTTCGTTTGAATTGATGTATATTCTTACTGGTTCTAATTGCATGTGGGAGTTTGTTCCAAATGTAAGTATATTTCACTAGGAAAAAATTTGAACGGAGTTTTCTACGGGATTTAAGAGTTGCCAAAGTGAACTCTTTGTTCCTGATGTTGTATTTTGAGCTATGTTGAAGGCGAATCGCGAGTTTTACCTTAAATTTATTGCTATAAACTAGATTATACATGAGCGCAAGGTTTAGCTTGAGACGCCGTAGCCAAAGAGGATCCAGTTTAAGCGTCTGGCATCGTTCTCTGTAGTTCAACGAAGGCGGATAACCCACTAAACCTTTCGTAAATGCACGTTGGAGACTTTCCAGAGCTAGCCTATCAGACTTGCGCAAGTGACTATATATGAACGTGCAGTACTCAAGCTGGGGTCGTACGCACAGCTTATAAAGGTGCAGTCGAGCTGCAGGAAAAAAGAATGAGTGCCTGATGTATCCAATCGTTCGCTTAGTTTTAGCTACTAGGAAAGAAATGTGTTCAGCAAAATTGAATGAGTTTGAGTAACGTATACCTAGGTCGCGGACTGAGTTGGCAGTTGGAATAGCATGACCATCCAGCTTTATAAAGTCCTCTGGTATATGACAACCGTGTGTGACAATGGTGGATTTATTGGCTGAGAATTTCATCAGCCAGGTTTGACACCAAGACTCTAATGACATGATGTCTTCCCGTATATTTCCTAAAGAAGAATTGAGATCGCCAGTAGGAAAAGTATAGACAAGTTTGATGTCATCAGCGAATAGGAATAGTTTGCCATGTTTGATAACTTCACATATATCATCTATATACATAAGAAAGAGCAACGGTCCCAGGACGCTTCCTTGAATCACTCCGCTGGTGACTGGTCTGGGCGTTGAGCTGTTATCTCCTATTTTCACTGTTTGTGTGCGGTCCACAAGGTATGAAGCAAACCAGCTGAGTAATGGGTCACGTATACCGAAAGATGCCATTTTGATCAGAAGGCGCTTATGAGGCACACGATCAAAAGCTTTTTGCATATCCAGGAGTATGATAACAACTGCATTCCCTGAATCAGCAGATATTGTAACATGATCAAAGAATTCCAGCTGACACGTCATGCACGAACGTTTGCTGAGGAACCCATGCTGGGATAGGTTTATAAGCTTTTGTGATAATAAGAATTCAACCATGCGACATTTTATTATCCTTTCCAATACTCTGGAACAAATTGAAGTATGGTTAATGGGACGATAATTGTTGATGTTCTGTCGTGAGCCACCTTTGTAACGGGGCTGAATTATAGAATTTTTCCATTGGAGTGGGAAGGAACCTAACGATAGAGAAAGTGTATAAATATTAAGCAAAAGGAAAGGGATGTCATCCCCTCCGTGTTTGAGAGCAACAGGGTGTATACCCTCTGGACCAGGTAGGTAAGAGGGTTTGATAGTAGCTAACTGAGAGCGGATTTTTACTGCATCAACAGTAACGTGGCTTAGGAACGTGTTTGTTTTTACAGGGAGAGGTGAGGGCAATACATTTTCCTCAATGTTGAAGGAAGCAGCAAAATACGAATTGAAGGCTTCGCAGATTGTTACTGGATCATCTACGGTAGTTTTGTTCTGTAATGTAACTACGGAGATAATAGGGTCTCTTGTACAGTTTCTGCGTTTCAATAACTGCATCAACTCAAAGCTTTTCTCTTTGCTGTTCAATGCACGTTTTTCTTCATTCTGATGGAGCATTTTGGTCCTAGTTTCTATCGTGTCAAACATTTTGTGCATTTGAATAATAAGGGAGAAGTCTTGTGTTTTTCGATATCGTGATTTCAGATTTTTGAGCTTACGTTCCTCTTTTGGAGTGAGGGTCCAGTTTTTACCACACACTCTACGGCGTTTCGATTTTTCCGGGGCTAAAATGTTCATACAAAATCTGAAGTGTTCTGTAAATACTTCGGTTGCTATACTAGGGTCAGAGGTCAGAAAGAATGTGTTCCACACCAATGACCTCAACAGAGTGGCGAACGTATTCCAGTCGATTAATTTTATCTGGCGATAACTTACTATGTTCGATGCTATTACAGCTTTTAGGTCAAACATGAGGTTGACCACGTTGTGATCACTTCCTGGGAACCGTTCTAGGACGGATACTTTAGCAGAGGAGATACCTGTTGTAAAAATGAGATCTAAAGTGTGGTCTAGTCTGGTAGGTTCTAAGACATGTTGGCGCCAACCATTTACTTGGATACATGCAAGAAACTCTGCTTGATTTGCGGGGGCTGTGAAGGAGGTCCAAGAAATATTGGGCATATTGAAATCTCCACCAATTATTTTGTACTGCGTGGGCAATGTTGATACATAATTCAGTCCATTGATAAGATTGGTCATATCGTCATGAGAGGCGTTAGGTGGTCTGTGGACACATCCAAAAAGTAGTTCACGGGATTCAGTTGCCACTGATAGCCACAATGAGTCACCAATTCTATCAAGACACGGCTCATCGAGTATAGTTGCAGAATACTGCTCCCTTATGTAAATTAAACATCCACCGCCACGTCCTGCACCGCGAATTTTACGGAACGTATGATAACCTATAACATTCAGTTGTGTGTTTGAAGTCTCAAGTGTACACTAAGCTTCAGTGACCAGAATAATGCAAGCATTATATAAGAAGACGAAGATCTAAAAATCTGCATCTTGTTGACCAGTGAGCGTGCAGTCAAAAGCGATAAACTTAGTGCATTTTCCTTATTCGACTTCATCTTTAGACCTTTGAAAATGTCCGAAGCAGAAGGATCTTTATGATTCAGAGACTTTGGTGACGTCCATTGGTCTGATGCGGTTACGGTATGCACATCGATAACTAATGGAATGTCCCCTGCGTCTGAGTCCATGACAGAAAATTTTGGACAAGTGTCAGTAAGGTGTATTGGGGCAATGGGGGTATGGGAGGTGGACTAAGCAGGAGAGGTTTGAACGGAGTGTGACGCGATAAAAAATGGTAAGGCTGAGATGGATTGATCATATCTACATGCACGTTGTCCGCAAAGGGATCACGGGAGGAATTTAGGTGAGCAATAATACTGTGAGGGCTGTTTGTATTAAAAGGGGCGTTAAGCATGGGATAAACAACTCTGGTGTAAATAGTGGGGTTCTGGTTAAGTCTTACTTCAAAGGGTGTGTCACGTGAGACACTGCTATTGTTGGGAAGAGGTCGAAGATTAGGGGTTAGTAATAGATGCATCCTTTCTCTCTCTGGGTACTGGTATAGGTTCACATGCCTATTTTTTCCCTTGTATTGCGGAGGAGTTGAGCCCGAACGACTCGTAGGATAGTGACTTGAGGAGGGTTTATTGATGCCAGTGCTCCTCTGACGGCCGGTTGTTAGGTTTCTTTGGGATGAATTTGAAGTTGGAGTGCCAGCGTGTGTCAGATTGGTAGATGGTCTGAGCCCTACTTTATATGATCTAGCTACTACGTTGACAGGTTGAAATTTAGACGTCCCATTTGGTGCGACATAGGCACACTCAGTTACATGCATCATCTCAGTCACATGCCGCTCATCTGCTATCGACAGACGTATATTTCTGAAATATGTGCTAGGCCGTCCAACTTGAATGTCGTGCGAATGTTCCACTTTGGCCTTCTTGATGCGGTATGCCCCACTACGGTAGTGAACTACCTAAGAGGCCTTGCAGCCGTAATCAGCGAATCCGAAAGGTGATGTCATGAAAATTGTACTAATATGTTACCGTTTGGCGGCTACCGTGTGACAAGTACAGTGTACGCTTTTGTACACGACACTACCTATGTTTCATGGCACTTACTGCCGTTTGCAAACTACCAATGAAGAAACTGCTACACTTTTCCTGTTGAACACTGTTGAGATCCTCCTGGTACTTCCGGAAGTTCCGATATTTCTTCTTGAATATTCTCCAGAAAAAGTACTCGTTGTTCACCGTCATGCTGATTCAACGTACAAAAGAGATTCACTTGTGGTGGAACATTTAAACACTAACAAGTTGCGACAATGTTAGGATCCGTGAAATGCGCATTTTCATACATTTGATTTGGGAGTTTCACTTTTACCATTTTACTGTAACTTGCCGTAACACTTGCTTTACACCAGCTTTCCCATTATAATTGTATGAAACGGAAACGACAAACAAAAATGTCAAAAACATCTTGAGAGTGTTTTGCCATTAGGGGATAAAATGCGCCTCCGGGAAATGTCAAGATAGGTCGGCTTTGGCGAGGCAGAGCGGGAAATTCCAAAATCCAGCGAAAGATTGGGCAGATTTTAACGCAGAATTTCGTCGATTTTCGGAAATACGTCAAAAAGCTTAACATCTCGCGAACCGTTCATCTAAGACGAAGTTCCGTGCGCCCACTCGTCGTAGAAAAGTTTTCTTGCTCAGTGGATAAGATAGGGACCGGAAAAGAGGATGTAATTCCACACGTTAGAGGAGAAACTATGGGGTTATAATATTTAGTATGAAGACAATGTGCTAGCGGAATGTTTTGAGAAGGAACTCATACGATATTGTTAATTTTGTTGTGACCATTAGAATATATGACCCTACCTACTGTTTGTTATGGTATTTTGCTACGTACTCGGGATTTATTCGGGCATACGGAGAATTGAGTCGACGGTTTGGAGAGCCGCACGAAGTGAGCGTCTGATAACTAAGGCTTACGTGACATTGTTCCGCTGGACTTACTATTAAGCGCCGCGTTCACATGTCGAGGGGTGCTCGGGTGGTTAACCACGTAATACGTATCTCACGGTGAACGCTGTGGTAATCACACCCGAATAGTTGAGTTTATACAGCAGCGTCAGGTTCAACTTCGGCCTACGCAGCCAGCATGGGTCAATGCCGAGTTTTTCACAGCGCTGTCTGTAGATGAGCGAAGAAGGATATCCTAATAAGCTTTTGGTAGACGATCGTTGAAGGTTTTCCAATACAATCCCATCAGATTGCGTAGATGACAGTAAAGGAAATCGCAATACTCGAGTTGAGTCCGAGCACACGTTTTGTAGATCGTCAGCTTCGCAGCTGGTAAACTGAACTTCTTTTTGATACAGCCTATTTTTCTTCTAGTTTTTGCTACATGGAAGCACAGTTGTTCAGAGAAATTGAAGGAGTTCGAGTACCGTGTTCCTAGATCTCTGACCGAAGTGGCTGTATTAATATTACAACCATCTAGTGAGAGGGAGCCTTGAGGTAACTTACAACCATGAGTGATGATGTCCAATCTGTTCGCTGAGAACGACATAAGCCATGTTCTGCACCACAACTGCAATGACTCTAGGGCCTGTCGTATATTTTGTAGACAGAAATTGATGTTAATGCCCTGGCGAAATGTGTAAATGATTTTGATATCCTCAGCAAAAAGAAAGAGCTTGCTATGTGTAATAACGCCCCATGAGTCACTTATGTACATCAAGAAGAGCAACGGACCCAGGACGCTTCCTTGGACCACCTCATTAGTCACTGGTTTTGGTGTTGAACAGTGTTATTCTACTTTGACTGTCTGAGTGCGACCTTCAATGTATGACGACAGCCAGCTACACAAGGGATCTTGTATGCCAAACGATGCTATTTTGATCAAGAGGCGCGTATGAGGCACACGATCAAAAGCCTTTTGTGTGTCCAAGAGTAGAATAATTACCGCATTTCCTGCGTCAACGGACGTCTATACATGGTTTAAAAATTCCAGCTGACACGTCACACAAGAGCGCTCTCAAAGGGAATCGTGCTATGAAGGGTTTATGAAGTTTTGTGTCCTCAAGAACTCGAATATGTGCACCTTTATTATCCTTTCAAAGATTCCCGAGCAGAGTGACGTGTGGTTGATAAGACGATAGTTACTACCGTCCTGCCTTGGACAACTCTTGTGATGAGGCGTAATGATTGAGGTTTTCCACTGAGTAGGGAAAGTGCTGGATAAAAGTGATAGGCTAAACACTTCGAACATCGATTAGAATATTACTTAAAACTTCATCTCTTTTCGATGGGATATGAGTAGATAATGGGGTGCTTTCTATGCTAGACGAGGCAGCGAAATGTGAGTTAACGATTTCGCACATCGCTACAGGGGCATCAACAACCGTTTTGTCTTTAAGAGTAATACTTCTTATAGCAGGGTTCCTCATGGAATTTTTCTGCCTCAATATTTTCACTAGTTTTGTGCATTTCTGCTCACTACTGAGAGCGAGTTTCTCTTCGTTCATTTGATGGAGTTGCATCTGACGTTCTATGTGTTCAAACATGTTGCTATGGTGCATCACCAGGGAAACGTCTAGTGTTCTTCCATACCTCGATTTAAGCATTTTAAGTCTGTCAGTCTCTTCCGCAGTGAGGATTTTACCTTGTACATACGAGCCGACACGTTTTGGTTTAAGGGGGCCAAAACGTCGACACAAATCATTAGATGTCGGATAAATTCTCTGGCTGCTATGCTTGGGTCTGATTTGCGAAAGAGGATGGTCCAATTTAGGATCTTGGTAGAAAGAAAAAGGCAATCCAATCAATGAATTTGATCGGACGGTAGAATACAACTGTCAGTTTGGTAGCCGTATTGAAATCAAACGGGCATTTGATGACATTTTGGTCGCCTCCTGAGAATTGTTGTAGAACAGATATCTCTACAAACGTAATACTCATGGTAAATATAAGACCCAAAATATGCTCCTTTCTGGTGGGCTTTAGGACATGTTGGTTCCGACCATTCAGCTGAGTGCATGAAAGGATTTTGGCTTGTTTTGCTGGAGCAGAAAATAAGGTCCAGAAGATATTAGGCATGTTTGAGTCACCGCCTATTAGTTTGTGTTCACAAGGCATGTTAGACACATGGTTCATTGTCTCCATAAGGTCAGTCATATCATTGCTCGCAGCAGCAGGCGGTCTGTAGATGCATCTTATGAGTAGCTATTGAGAACCGATTGAGACCATCAACCACAACGAATCATCGAGTTTAGGAAGTACAGACTCTTTTAGGTGAATGATGCATCCACCTCCTCATCCTGTGAGACGATCCCTACGAAACATGTGATATCCTACGGTGCTCATCTGACTGGCTGGGGTGTCAGGAGAGCACCACTTCTCAGACAAATGGTTTAAATATATGCAGCTTACTAACCAACGATCTTGCGTTCATTAGTGATGAAATTACGGAATCCTTTTTGTCAGGCACAGCAGAATAATAATAATAATGATAATAATAATAAAGAACTTCATGAGAGATGGGGCAGTAGGTTGCGAAATACCAAACTGAAAGGCCTGATCTAGGGAGTATACCGAATCTCTGCTCATATTCGAGTGGATGTCGAAAAAGTTTGGCTCCATGTTAGGAAGTACTGCAAGAGTGCTATTGTGGAGGGATGGCAGAGTGAGACTTGGAGAGGGGGACCAGGTGACGGTTGATGAAATATGGGGGGGTGCATTAAAAACGGACTGGTTTGGCACACCTTTTTGTTGTTGACACAATAAGGTGGTGACGTGCGTGCTGGGGTAGATATATTGGGAACTTGGTTCTCAGTAGCACTCATATTTTGGGTAAGAGGATGAGTTACTACGGAGATATTAGATAATGGATGGCAACCGTGACCCCTAGTATAGTAATAGGTTGACCTGGAAGCAGTGGGAGACGAATTGTGCAGTTTTACATGCAAAGCGTTGTTTCTTAGAATGTGGTTTTTAAAACCAGATTCATGACGCTTGTAAAGTTCTCCTGGTTTACTCTTATATTGCAAATCAGAAATACTGTGCTCTGGCAAACACCTTACAGGTCTTACTGTTGATTTTGAGCATTGTTCAGGTGTTTTGGACCTGCTGTTGGTATTTCCGGCCAGTCCGTAAAACGAAGAGTAATACCCCCTGTTTAGAAGTGGTTGGCCCCGCTTGCGCAGCCGCGTCATTATCAGAGGCATTTAAGCAGCTTCTTCCAGTGTTCTGTGTAACTACGGGTGCCTTAGGCTTCGGACTTTTTCTAGTCAAGGCTGCGGTTGAGCACTAGCGGATATGTTTTTAGCAATAGCCGTGAGTTTTGTTGCGGAAACTTGAACGCGCCTTGCGTTATCAAAGCTAGACGTGGTTTGTTCTCCAGTGTTCGCCTGGACCGGCGACGCAACGGTGTTCCCAGCTGTAACTTGCGGGTTTAGAGAACTCGTGGAGCAATTGACACCTGCGGTCAGATCAGTGAGATTGTTGACTGTGTTTTTTCTCGAGAAATATTGGCTCGCAATATTTCCCTCTGAAGTGGCGTCTCGTCACTGAACATTTACATGAACTTAAAATTTGTGCCATGCCTAATTTCCTATTGTCTTCTCACAAATTCTTTCGCTACAAGTTCACTTGTAAACTGTAGCAACAATGGAGAGTGTTTCTGCTGTACTTTCTTGCGGAGTCTTGAACAATAGCACTTTTGTTCTTCCATTTTGCAGGCTTTGCGCAAGATTCTATTTACCGACAAAAGCAAAATGTTCAGCAAGCCACCAGGTTTAGGACGGAACAAGAAGACCCGCTGCTGGACCTTCTGGTAAACATAGATGTACACCAGATGTGTTCCCATAAAATTAGTGCTCCCCTAGACGAAAGTGATTGCGCGATTCCGAGATTACATTATTGTGTCGAGTGGAAGCCAGTGTCGAAAAAGTGGGCAGGAAATTATAGAAAGACTGCATCTCATGAGCTTCGGAAAACGCACTGACGTTACAGTGAGAACCGTCTAGCAACAATGCTTCTCTGGGGACTCACCTGAACTTAGCAAATCTGAATTTGATTATGATTACACCTATGGTTCGTAAGCACAACAGGGATAGACCACCTTGGTGCAGAGAACAAAGCTCGCATGAAATCGCTTCAAACACATAGAGCGTTTTATTACCAGACTTTACTTCCAGCTCTACAGAATTTGAATCTCAAGAATCCGCAGAAGTGTGAGAAAAGCCATCCCATGTGGCACGCGGCCTGCCGAGATAGGACGGTATCCCGCGGGTTTCGGTGGGCCATGAGAAAAATCTTTGAAGAAAGCATCCCATAGGATAATTCTCCTGAATGTGAACGTCCGCAAACATCACCTCAAAATCTGCACTCATTCTTTGACCAAAATTAGTCACATTTGTTTAACTGATATCATAAAGTCAGACATCTTCGATCGCTAATCATTCGAGCTTGCTGAAATAAAAGTTGTGGAATTCGGACGGTTTTGCTCTTCTACAAAATTTCGTGAAAAATTAACCGCTGTTGTTCATCCACATAGGTCATTTGCAGAGAGTGCTTCCAGATGGTTATTTTATTCTTGTTCTATGTTAAATATTTACAGAGAAGTTGGATTTCAAACATATTCGTGAAACGCATAATTGTGGTTTGTGTTAGAACATTGCACAGGTTCGAGGAGTTGTACTGAGACTACTGATTGTGAGCAGGCAAATGTCTGTATTGTTATTACAATGCCCAGAAGGAATACTGTAAGATTGTTATGCTTCATCTTTGCTCTATCTCCATTATTCACCGAGATATCGGATTTCAAACACACCCTTAACACTTGTATTAGTATGGTTTAGGTTTGTTCCCTACATACTTCTCTTGCATTCCTCTATGCATCGGTTGGTGGTGCAGTCGCGCCAACGCCGAATGAGGAACTTCCTGGACGCGTGCATAACGAACTATATATGTTTCTGACAAACTCAAGTAGGCTGTCCAATAAACTTCTCATGTTTACGGATATTTTGCACTACACTTCAAGGACGGCGTCAGTAAACCTCGAGCGCGTAACAAAAATGATAGGGAAACGGTTTTTTAAAAATCAAATTTCGCAGACCGAGTTGACACTTTTGCTCGCAAATATTTTTCCTGGCTCGCCGCGGCCCACGCGGGCCGTGCAACGTTTGCTACTTCGGATTTAGTAGAACCGGGGCGAAGGGCCGAATTCAACCCGGAACTATTCTACGGCCACGAGCTCTCATCAAAGCCGTTGGCAATTTCAACACAGCTGAGAATGAGACCACAGTTGATCATTGAAAGTGAGCGGACCACTTGGACCAGCATTTTGCTAATGTACATCAGCAAGATAACCTTGAAAGTTTGACAGTAATGAGCGCCAGGATGATAGCAACCGTAATGTAAAACTTTACCATTTCGGCCTCTGAGGTACAGACCATTCTGTAGTCACTGGACCCATCGAAATCCCCGTGACTAGGCGGTACCCACGCCGCCCTCGTTTGTCTCTTGGCCGAAGTTCTGGCGGATCTGTTAGCTGCATTCACCAATTTGTTGCTGAACCAGGAGAGGATCGTCAAAGACTGGGAAGTAGCCACTGTGGTGGCTATCCACAAAGGATGTGCAGAAAGTCACGAACTCTCACCCTGTCAGCCTGACCTACGTCGTGTTGAAAGTTTGCAAGGGAGTCATCAGAGATCGCCTGGCCAGCTTTATGTCTGGTACAACCTCCTAAATGCCAATCACTATTACCTTCTGAAAAGTAGGTCTTGTCTATCAAGCCTTATCTGCTTATTAGACAAAAGTACCAAGAGACTGGACAAGAGGGAGCAGGTGGAAGTCAGCTAACTTCGCTTTTGCGAAGCTTTTGGTTCAGTCAACTACGAAACGCTTATGGAAATGGTAAATCCTGCAGAATAATGCCGGAAGTCCTCGAATGGATTGGAGACCGCTTGTCAAACTCGATATTCACAGTAACCATAAGTAGAGCCAGTCCGAGCCAGTAACAACATTCAGCGTTTTAAAAAGGCTTGAACAGCTACCTTACGTTAACGAAAACATCGTCTATCTTGAAACTCTGTGTATCCCTTGATAAACTTTTTAAGCGAGGCCCGAGAAACATTTGGCCGTCAGATGCTCATTACGTGGTTAACGACCCGAGCACCCCTCGACATGTGAACGCGACGCTTAATAGTAAGTCCAGCGGAACAATGTCACGTAAGCCTTAGTTATCAGACGCTCACTTCGTGCGGCTCTCCAAACCGTCGACTCAATTCTCCGTATGCCCGAATAAATCACGAGTACTTGGCAAAATACCAAAACAAACAGTAGGTAGGGTCATATATTCTAATGGTCACAACAAAATTAACAATATCGTATGAGTTCCTTCTCAAAACATTCCGCTAGCACATTGTCTTCATACTAAATATTATAACCCCATAGTTTCTCCTCTAACATGTGGAATTACATCCTCTTTTCCGGTCCCTATCTTATCCACTGAGCAAGAAAACTTTTCTACGACGAGTGGGCGCACGGAACTTCGTCTTAGATGAACGGTTCGCGAGATGTTAAGCTTTTTGACGTATTTCCGAAAATCGACGAAATTCTGCGTTAAAATCTGCCCAATCTTTCGCTGGATTTTGGAATTTCCCGCTCTGCCTCGCCAAAGCCGACCTATCTTGACATTTCCCGGAGGCGCATTTTATCCCCTAGTGGCAAAACACTCCAAATACGCGTTCGGGCATTCTTCTTCGTCAGTGCGTTTCGTTTCGTACACGAAGAACTGGAAAACTGCGAAAAAATGAATGTGACCTGAAATTTCAGTAAAATGGAACAAGTGATCTTTCCAAGTGAGGTATGAAAAACATCACATATCGTAACATTGGACCTAAGTGTTTAAATGATCCATTATCGGTAAATCACTTCCGTACGTTGAATCAGCATGATGGTGAACGACGAGGGCACGTTCAGAAGTTTATTCATGTTGAAGTACAGAATGTTCGAACAGTATTTTGAAGACTTGTTCAGATTTCAACAGGAAACTTGTACAAGCTTTTTCATTAACACTTCGCAGACTGCTGCAAGTGCTAAGAAGCATAGAGGAATAGGCCTGCCGCCAGGCTGCGCGGTGCACAAATGCGTTCACTTCACACGGCGAACGAAGCTCTCTAAATGGTAATGTTTATTCAATCAACTGTCACGATAAATTGTAGTTTTGCAGATCACAGATGTCAAGCCTCCTGGGTCATCCATTATCACACCGATGGATATCAAATCGAGAAAGCAAGCCTGGTGCACTCACACAACTTTCAAGTTGGTAAGTCGAATATCAACCCCCAGGAATAGACCTCTGGCTATTGATGCTGAACAGCATTTATGTAAGATGATAAGCCATTTTAAGTGTTCGTGAAATTAGGACGTATGTGAACAGGAAGTATGGGGTTAGAATGCGTCTGCACGATTTATCTAATCTACGTACGAGGCACAGCAAAATAGATGATCGCAACGAGATTATGAAGTTGCGAGATTTACCGAAAGTGGAAGGCAGCTATAGGTTTCTACTCTGGGGGAAAGTGCTAAGGTTAGCCATGTTTGTACCGAAATATACACTTCAACTGTGTCCCAAGTATGGAGATGTCATTTTAGAAGATGCAAATCACCAGTTAAACTATGGCGACTCTATACTATGACACGCTATGTTGGTAGATGTTACTGGAGTTGGGGTAACGTTTTTTTACGCACTTATGCCTAACGAAACCACTGCCAGTTAATGGATATTTTTGGAAACATGCTGAAAATGTTGCCTAGTATGTCTGCTGTTCGCACGTTCATTGTTGACCGTTCAGCAGCACAGATGAAAGCAATCGGTGAAGTCTTTCCAAATAGTGCCATCGTATTCTGCCGTTTTCACTTACTGCATAATGTGTCTCGACGTTTCCCCAATTTGGTAGGCATAAGCGATTATCGGGAAAACCGTATTTACCAGTGGGCCCGCAATATGGTTTTCACTGGGAACAGCGGCCAATTTAACAGTTTGCTGCAGGCTGTGAAGTCTACCAGTAATGAGGCATATCAGTATCTTGCAATTACTTGGCTGCCTTATAAAAGGGGTCGGGTCGGTTGTTCAGGAAAAGCTTTTAAGTGAACTCAAATATCCCTACATGCAGCAACTTCCCCACAACGCATGCCCCAAGGTGTGCTACAGAAATGCCGTCCACAAGTAAGATTGCATGCATGTCAGATGAGTTAAGCCTGATGCCCACATCTTCCATAGAACAACCGTTTGTCTCTGGCACGCGCAGGAATTCTAAACCTGAAAGTCGTGTGATTGACCAGGATTTGCCGGGGATTGAAGTCATCGGTGATCCCATGGAGACAGCTCGTATTATACTAGTTGCTAAGAGTACGCTAAGGCAGTTGAAAACGAAAGTCAGGAAGACTTTTGGGGAGCAGCGTGTGCCAAAGCCTGTAGGCAGCAACGTTTGTCAGATTTGCTTCCAAAAAGATCCCGTGGACTTGGACGACGAAACCGTGAAGTGGGTACAGTGCAGTCAGTGTTCAAGTTGGTACCACCGCTACTATGCCAACTACAACGAGTCTGAACAAGTCTACACCTGCGTAGACCGCGACAACGTGGACACGTGATCATCCGGCAGGATTATGAAGAAACGGCGCTCTCATGCGTCATGTGAAAGAACCCACGGCCCCATTCAGGGCCACCCACGACATGGTTGCACGAGCTATGCTCGTGATTTTATTTTGCAGTGGTTATTTCCGTTAGTCAAGTAAGGTTAAGTGAGTCTTCCATCAGCGGTTACTCTGTGGGTATACCAGACCGCTAGCAGGGTGCGTCTATTTTCGAACCGATTTCCAGTGCTTACTGCCGTTCGTCCAGTGAGGTTCATTGAGTCTTCCCTCAGTGGTTCCTCTGTGGGTATACCAGACTATGTATATATAATCATATTTATATTTGTATACACGTTTATGTGTATATTTGTATATATACATATATAGATGAACACGTGTTTATCTATATATATATATATATGCACCATGTACAATCATGTGTACAACGTGATATATGTACATATGAATATCCGTATGTGAATTAATATATATATATACATATATACACCAATGCGTGTGTGCGTATATATACATATATTTCTATGGAAATATATATGGATATATATATATGTACACATATATGTACATAAACCTACGTATATATAAACCTAGGTTTACATATATATACATAGCGTAATATACATATATATATATGTATACAGCTGTCTGAATACATATATACAGATTACTAAATACAAGTATGTTTATATATATATATAGGTATATGTGTATTTTTATATGAACATGTATGATTATATATGTATATAAATACATATGTATAGAAATATGTATTGATATATATATTTATATACATAAATGTTTAGTCATACATGTTTATATACACATACAGGTATATGCGTGTGCATATGTGATAGATATCTGTATACGTGTAATCCAATGGCTGTATATACATTTTTAGCCCTGTTTACACATATAAGTATATGTGCACACACGTATATATATATACGTATATTTGTATATGTATGTACCTATATATAAATATTGTTCGAAATACGGATATTCATATATACGTATATCACGTGATATATGTATATATGAATATCAGTACGTTGTACACATTTATGTGCACATGCATGTACATGTGCATATATATATGTTTATATATATAGATATACACGTGTTCATCTATACGTATACGAATATACACAACAATATTCATATATAGAATTATATTTACTTATATATACATATTTGATCATACATGGTTGGCGGCATCCGATTCGGATTAGCCTGTCACAGTGACCGAAGCTAAAGGACGCCTGCGCTTATCCATCACTGCAACTTGCTTGCGCTGCACCAATTGCAGTTCCACCAACACACCACATATCCAGTGTAAACCCGAAGGAATAAGACCGGGAGGTGTGCCAGTGGGGCCTTT
>QNGE01001084.1:89406-101847 GCA_008508345.1 Paragonimus westermani
ATGCTTGTTTGTATTGTTCCTCTTTTCAGGACTGTTGTTCGAACACTTACTTCGGAAGAACACTGTCCCCTGGTGCGTCCACGTTGCCCGAAGGTTGGTCCGCGAAGTCACGGGCATCCAGAGTGAAGTCGACTGGCATGCATGTTACAAGTCCATACCAATTTGATTTTCGCGGGTACGAGAGGAATTGCTCTCCCGCATTCTTCCTGGGGTGAACTTGACCAATTTAAAAATTGTCCGTCCCACGACCTTCTCAGAAAATAAATTGGTGTAACATCCACTTTCTTGAGAACAAACCTGTGAAGCGACCGAACAATCTCATTTTCTGTTGCCTGCATCAAAGTTTCCATCAACTGCATTCATTTTCCTTTTGACCACGTCTTTCTTGGCAGGAGGCTCCACGTTTTGCTACTAATTACTTAATCGTTTTTGTATGGCTTGTAAATATCTGCAGTGACCGCGCGTAACCAGGTGTGATTCTCACATATGCGTTGAGAAATATATCATTATTATTATTGTTGTTATTAGAGGACTGTTGAACGTCCAGAGGTTTCTCAACTGTGTAACACATGGCTCTGTAATGGAACCTATACTGTTTTCTCTATACATTAACTACTTTGCTGATCAACTGGATACATCTTGCTACGTGATCGCTGACGGCGTGAAGATTTTCGATATTCCCAATCATTCAGGCCTTCATGTGGGTATGATTAATTGGACCGCATGGACGGTGACTGGGACCTCCCACTTAGCTTTAGTGAACGCAATAAGTTAATTAGCTCCGATAAAACAGATGCCCGTCGTTATCCCCTATTGGCGAATGAGCGCAAGCCACCCAAGCATGATGTTAGAAACTCGGGAGATCCGTCTCCGTGGCAGCTTAAATTCGGCAGCCAATGTGCATTTGCTCCAAAGAAGGCTGGGCGGCCCTCTTTTAACCCCAGAAGGCAGTCTTTCCAGGGACCCTGGTGTATCGATACCACTGCACAAAGTGTTCATAAAATCGCATCTGGAACATTGTGTTTAAATATGAAACCCGCACCTCAAAAAAGAGAGTGTCTGGGAAAGGTCGGTAGGTTGGTTGGTTAGCGGAAGGGAAGACACCGACTATGTTAACAAACTAAAAAAGCTCAGTCCATTTTCTTCGGAAGGCAAACGACTTCGTGGGGACCCAATTGGATGATATGAAATTCTGCATGGCTTCATCGATGCCACACCAGGGGCTCTGTTCGCAGCCAGAGAAACGCCTCACCTAAGGGTCACTCATTGTCCGTAAACCAGACACTTGCTCATACGTTCACCAGATTCGGGCTTCTCACCAATGGATTTATTAGCTCATGAAACAAGCTAACTGCATCTGTGGTCCTGGCTACTTTGGTGGAATCTCTAATAGAAAAATGGATCAGGAATGGAAAAGCTTATTCCCTGATAAGATATAATCTTTGTAATTTTGTGGCCTGCATGTTTGAATTATGATTGTAGTTGCTGTCTGTTTGGTTTTATGTTTTTGAGAGTCAGTGAGGAATTGCCCTGCGTCCTCCAATGAATGAGTATACCCTTGGAAGCCAGCACGTGATAGAATGTCTGCATGCGTTTATTTACGCTTACCCGTTCGACACAGATCTGTTCAAAACAGATGGCTAGTAGCCATGTAGCGCCAAAGTTTAGTGGGCAGAACGTGATAGGTTGCTTAACCATAGGTAGGAAGAGTGATCCAAAATGAACTGGAATCACTTACAAGCATCAACATTATCATCATAACAGCTGTGAGCCTGACCAAAGGTACTGTGGCTCGGGCCGCCGCTCACCTCAACAGTGACGTGGAATATCCTAGAAGGAAAGATTATTACGAAGGTCGACAAAGATTAAAGAAGACTAAGCGGAAGAACTAGAAATGGCATGGATCCAGGTACGCCATTGACTGCGACAGTGCCATCTCGAATAGCGTATCTAACCAGCGGTTTGGGTGATCACAAGGACCCCATCCAGGCAGGCGATGCCTGCCAACTTTGCTCAATGGAGCAGTCAAGTTCTCCATATTTCGTGACCACGTTGTTGCTTGACCACCACGCGGTTTTAGCCAACGGTTGGTGACCTCAGTATATAATGCCCTGTGCGGTATACGCTCAGCTGGCATACCGAGCACGTGACCCGAACATCGCAAGCTGTGCAACGTAATTAGTTGACCAGCTGATTGCGCATCCCGAGCGTTCCGGAATACGCGCCGGCGAACTGTCATATTGCTCACGCGATCAGTCCACTTAATGTGGGCCAAGTGGCAGAGACAACGATGGTCAAACACAACAAACCCGTTGATATGTTCCTTGTGAACAGGCCGCTTTTCCGAACCATACAGCAAAAATGAACGCACACAAACCTTATATACCCTTCCTTTCAGCGACAACCGCACGTCTTTTCGATGCCACAGATGACGCAGTTTGGCAAAGGCAACTCGTGCCTTTGCTATCCTCGCTGATATCTCATCACAAATATTACAGGCTAACGAGACAGCATGTAAAACTGTCCACAGTCTCAAGCGAATTATCTGCAATAAATAAAGTAGGGGTGGGAATGCCCCAGTCTCGAAGCGGCATTTTGCACTTTGAAGGTGCGAAGCGCATTCCATACAGACCAGCCCGGTCACTTACCTTGTTCAGCATGGTCTGCAAGTCTTCGGCAGAGGAGCTAAGAAAGACCATATCGTCCGAGTGCACCACATCGGCCAATCAAGCGCCAAGAAGTAGCTCAACACCGAGCCCACTGGATTCACGAAGCGCCCTCTCCAGAATGTCGTCTATGAAGAAATTGATCAGGATAAGGGAAATCGGACACCCCTGACAAACACCATTAGAAGTGATGAACGCCCGGGACAACTGTCCATAAACTTTCACCCTGCTTGCAAAGTGAGCGTACAGCGATCTCAATAGATTCACGTATTTCTCTGGCACTCCCTTGCGAACGAGACGGCTGTAGAGAATGTTACGAGCAGCTGAATCGGAAGCAGCCCTCAGGTCCAAAAGGACCACGGCCGTCGGCTGCCCATATGAGTGCCGATGATCCAAATTATGTCGTAAGGTGAGAGTGTGGCCAACGCACTACTGACCGGTCTGAATCCTGCTTGTTCTTTTGTATCCGAATTTCTCCGGGCTTAGTGGGCCGACGTAAAATGAGGCCAGTTGGGAACTTGGACGCAACAAACACCAAACTGATACATCTGTGGTTGTCACATATACTTTGGGCCCCATTTTGAAGACGGGAATGACCGTTGATAGACACGAATCACGAGGTATCTCTTCAGTCTCCCAGATCGTCTAGAGAAATTTTGTCAGTTCTGGTAGCAACCTCACTACATCATCCCTGAAAAGGGGAGGAGAAAGGAGGCCTGGTCCAGGAGCCTTATCACGCTTCAATAACTTGAGCTCCAGGACCGGCTGCTCAATCAAGTCCCGTCGTCCACATGATCTGTTTGAGGCCAACTGAACTGTTCTTCAAAATGTTCAGCCCATCTGTCAAGTCGGCGCGACTGGCTGGTGATAAGTGTACCATCTTTTTCACATATGGTCTCACTTACACCGACTTGACGGCCAGTACAACCACGGATCAGGAAGAAAAGCCTTCTGCTATTCCCAGATATAAAGCCTTTCCTTATCCCTTTTGATCGGTGGGCCAAGTATTACTCACGATCTTTGCACGAGCTTGCAGTCTGTTTGCGTTTACGTTCCCGACGGTCGTCATCATATTCAGAACCATGTGGGACAGACCGACGCTCGTTCATGAGAATTATCGACGTGACGGAAACCCAGTTCTGTTGAAAATGAACAGCTCCCTCGGAACATGCCTTTTCACAGCACGCTTTCATAGCTCCGGCGATTTGTTCCCAGTGTTCGTTAGGATCGTTCGTCTGACTCGAACTGGGCAACTTCTCTGCCAACGCTTTTTGGTAAGCGTTCTTCACATCCTCATCGCTCGAATGCCAGTTAAACACCTTGCATGTACAATCGTGCTCGAAATATATAGACCGTGGGATGCGCACAGCTGTAGTAGTCTTTCGCCATTGTCAGTTCGTTGTGCCCGGACACCAAACATACCTCCTAGCCGCTTCTCATCCGAAGAAAGACGACCAAGCTGAGCATTAAAATCGCCCGCTAGTATGATGATGTCTGAGTGTTTAGACTGCCTCAGAAGGTCAACGAGGGCGTCATAGAACGCATCCTTGGTAGCATCCGGACAGCTGTCCGTCGGAGCGTACGCCGATATAATGAATACACAACGCCTTTCTGATTTGCGTCGACAGACTTTTACCGACGTATTGAGTCTGACAGCGCACAAGCGACTGTTCACTGGGATCCAATCGAGCAAACATTGCTCTGCACGAGAACTCAGTGCGATTCCCACTCCAGCTCGACCTCGAGATTCAGCTTCGGCGTCACCAGAAACCCTGAGACAGAAGCGCTTGGATCAACAGCTACCTAAATTTGAATTCAAATGAATAAATCATAGACTCACGTCTCCGAAACACAGCACACATCGAGCCCCAGACTTGAGAGGGTACTTGCCTGAACAGCTTGTTGACCGACTTGTCGGAGGGTGCGAATATTGAAGGCGCCAATGTTTACCGGTTGTCTTGGTCTCAGAAAACAGTTATCGCCCGAAGGCACATGGAAGGCAGAAGAAATTGTGGGTAAACAGTAGGAGAAATTCGTTATCAGCCAATAATATCACTGTCGAGAGAACGATAACTTCTGATAATTCCCCATCGAGGGACCCCACCCCGAGCCTCTGATTCAAAAGTGTGACCTGTGAGACGAAAGGATATAGGGTTTTCTATGGGGGACCCTGCCCGGAGCCAATGACTCAAGAGTCTGACTAACTTGGCAGTGAGGGGCTTGCTTATCCCGAGGGCGNAATGACTCAAGAGTCTGACTAACTTGGCAGTGAGGGGCTTGCTTATCCCGAGGGCGCATGAATACCCAGCAAACAAACCGCAGTCGGCCCGGAGTAGACCCTCGTCTGGCCACGAGTCGTATCGGAGTTGGCCTGCACCACACACCGGAGTCGTATCGACTCCGGCCTGGCCAGACAGGCAGTCGGCAAAAAATCGTGAGCACCCCTTCTCCAGCTAAAATTACGTGAAACGAAACCTGCAACGGTTTTACTACTCGCCAACCCAGCCTACGCCTACCAGCCTAACGACTGAAACCCCAAGCCTAACGACTGAAACCCCTGTATATTACGCGCCCAGGTTAACGTACCCTAAACCTTGTAATCTAACGTATCACACCTTCTTATTCTCCGCGAAAACAGCGCCAAATGGAGAACACGCGTCAGTCACCGCTGCATCGCAACCAGAGCAAGAACAACAATGTAGGAAACATAGGTATAATGTGTACATGCTAGCTGAAGCTTTCTTGTTTTCACTCGTCCAGGTGCACGGTTTCTTTTACTGACACACTGGTAGGAGCAAGCTGATGAGAGGACATTACGAGATGACATGGCACATTACCTGTGAAATAGTATCTCTGAAAACTCTGCCCACCCTACAACCTCCATTGCGATCTTTGGCCCCCTGAACCCACCGTTTGATGAAGTGGTGGATATTGCTCTCCAACTCCAAGGGGTAATTGTGTTCGTCACGGACGGCACGTAGAGACATGATGGATAATGTTAACGATGCTTACAAACGATGGCTTTGCACAATGGGGTGTCCATTAATCGAGCTTTATTATTGATGCGCAACCAGTTGACTTCGCCGCCAACCTTCTTTCCGAACACAAAACCGCAAACGTTGCGCACGCACTTGACCACAGTTCGACTACGATGGATTTTCGGTAATATGCGGGTCTGAAAAAGTGGTGTAACAAGGATGACATCCAACCATCTGTTCCAAATATTGCGTGGACTGAAGCTGCTACTGAAAATTATTCATCCCCTCACGATCAGTCAACGGGAATGCAGTTCTGATGGTTTGGCAAATGTGGTCTCCCTTTAGTGAGGCACTGGTAGAAGCGACTGGGGGGCTGCTGATAAAGACGACCATATGTTGTTCAACGTTGCTTCCATGCGTATCATACGGTTGCCCATAAGCAACATGGTTTCATTAAGATGCATCATTTGATTGTCGAACTGATGAATTCTTCGTATGACAAAGCTCCGGCCATTAATGTAGAAATCCACAGACGCCGCAGGCAGAGGAGCACTAATGCCCACAGTTTCTAGCGAGCTCCTACTCGAGTATCGTCCCTTGAAGGTGCCGAAACAACCGCTAATAAAGAATGTTCGAGGTGGGGCATCCAGGGAACGTTCGAACACGGCATCCAATACAAGATCGAGGATGATTGCGATCGAAGATGTCAAACCCGCCATGCAGGCGTCGGATGAGAAATGCGACAGAAAATAGAACGAAACTGGCTGAGTATCAATACAGAAATAAATGACTTATTCAACCAAATTATACAGCAAGTAGGGACATCCGAGAGAGAAAAACCTGGGCAAACGCAATAATAATAATAATAATGGTATATTTCTCGACGCATTTGTGAGAAACACACTCAGAAGAGCGTGATCAACGCAGTGATTTTTAGCATATACATAATTGAACACCAAATTTGATAATTGTACAACGAGTCAGTTATGTGAGTAAAGCGACAAAACATACAAAACTAGACATAATATGGAGGGAAAACTCAAGTCTAGGCCGGAAACTTCGAGCTTCATGGTTCTGAGAAGATAGTGCTCGTGGTCTGCACGATTCGATAAAATAATTGATTTGTAACATCAGTTTGGACTCCACAAGGTGCTCGCTGGCCTGATGCCCAAGGTCGTGCCAAAAAACATTTTTCTATTGAAAACGATATTTTTTGTACATTTCCGAAAGAAAAATTTTGCGATATATGTGTTATGGCCGGAAAAAACGAGATTTCACAAACACTAATCATCTGAGACGTTTCGGCCAGGGCACCCTACGACCTGAACGCGTTACGGCGGGTGCTGGCGTCATCGGCAAAGTCGTGATGTCTGCTGAGGACGGTGAGCTTGGGCGAGGCTGTTTCGAGACAGCTGCCGGCGTGGGTAGGGGCTGCGTAGGAAGACGCAGTGGTTGGCCGTACGGGAGGTCGGCGCTAGAAACGTGAAGGTCAGTATTAAGGGCGGCGCGGATGTCGAGTAAAACCATTGGCAGGGCTTCTCTCCAACGGATTGCATCGACCGCGGCGAGGGATGCTTTTAGATGTCGGTGGAAGTGTTCGACCATACCGTTTGCAGCCGGGTGGCATGCCGTGGTCCGCGTGCGATGACATCCAAGCGCGCTCAGTGTTTCCACAAAGGAACCGCTCTCGAACTGAGGGCCACGGTCGGTCGTAACCGTGGCCGGGCAACCATGAGATGCCACCCAACGCTCAACGAATGCGCGTGCTACAGTCTCTCAACGGACGTCGATTATGGGGACGGCCTATGGCCACCGCGTGAAACGATCTACCATCGTCAAAAGGTATGTCACTCCATTGGACGGTGGCAAAGGACCTACAATATCGATGTGGAGATGTGCAAGTCGAGATGTAATCGAAGGGAATCGGCCAATCGAGGCCGACACGTGGCGGTGAACCTTAGCCTGTTGACAAGCTAGGCAAGGTCGTATCCACGTGCGAAGATCCTTTTGCATACCAGGCTAGACGTACCTATCGGAAATGAGCTTTGCTGTGGCCCGGATGCCAGGATGGGCTATGTTGTGTAGCGTGTCAAACACGCGTCGTCGGAAATGAGTAGGAACTACTGGACGTGGATGTCCAGTAGAGGTATCGCAAAGGATAGTGTCTGCAAACGCTGGCAAAGGTTGATCAGTCAGCCGTAGAGCTGATTGTTGGCAAGAGACGCGGAAATCATTTTCCGAACGTTGTGCGTTAGCCATAGCGTTTAAGTCGATTGAGTCGTGACCAACTAGTGCCGACACTCGGGATAGAGCGTCAGCCACGACGTTATCGCTGCCAGAAACGTGGCGTACATCAGACGTAAACTGGGATACGAAGTCCAGATGGCGAACTTCGCGGGGCGAATGTCTCTCAGACCTACTGCGAAAGGCGAAAACCAACGGTTTGTGGTCGGTGAAAATCACAAACTGGTTTCCCTCGAGGGCATGTCGGAAGTGCCGAACGGCCGAGTAAATTGCTAACAACTCGCGACCGAACGTGCTATACCTAGTTTCAGCCGGAAGTAAACGTCTGGAAAAGAAAGCGAGCGGTTTCCAGAGTCCATCGACGAACTGTTGAAGTACGGCGCCGACTGCGGTGTCTGACGCGTCAACAGCTACACTTATTTTCGCGGCTGAGTTGAAGTGGTGCAACATAACGGCGGTGGCTAATGCGTCCTTAATTCTATCGAACGACTCGATGGCTGTTGGTGATAACTCTACGACTCCGTTGACACGGCCGCGGAGTAAATCGGTTAAAGGCTGCATAAGCTGAGCGCAATGTGGAATAAACCGCCTATAGTAGTTGACCATCCCGTTAAATCGACGAATAGCGGCGAGGGTGGTAGGACGGGGAAAATCGCGGATTACTCTTACCTTATCGGTTAACGGTCGAATACCGTGCTGGTCAACGTAATGTCCTAGAAACTCTATCGCTGATTGACCAAAAACACACTTCTCCGCGTTAATCGTTATGCCAAAAGTTGCTAATCTGTCGAAGAGCTGTCGCAGATGAATCTGGTGTTCTTCTTCAGACGCGCTTGCAACTAATAGGTCATCGATGTAGGGGTGGACGAAATCCAGACCCCGTGTGACGTCGTCGATGAAACGTTGAAACGTTTGTGCAGCGTTTCGCAAACCAAACGGCATACGTAGAAACTCGAATAAACCGAATGGTGTGATGACGGCTGTTTTGGCAACATCCTCATCCGCAACCGGGATCTGGTGGTATGCGCGTACCAGATCAATTTTCGAGAAAACACGGGTACCATGAAGGCTAGCCGTGATGTCCTGTATGTGCGGAATCGGGTACCTGTCGGGTATTGTGGCGTTGTTGAGCGAACGATAATCTCCACACGGGCGCCAATCGCCTGACGCTTTAGGGACCATGTGGAGTGGAGAGGCCCAAGGGCTACTGGACGGGCGAATGATTCCGAGCTCGAGCATGTGCTCAAACTCAGCGCGGGCTATTTTAAGCTTGTCTGGTGTCAACCTGCGAGCTTTGGCGAACACCGGCGGGCCTGTCGTGACTAGGTGGTGCCTCGTGGAACCCCTGACGGCAGGCAGAGATGAAGACTGTCGAAAAACAGTCGGATACTTATCGATTAGGAAACTAAAGGAGTTTAGTTTCGTAGAGCTTTGATATACGGGACTGATTGATACCTTATCGGTCAAAATCCCTGTAACTGTAAGCTTTGTCGTTTGGTCGACCAGACGGTGTCGTCTGGAATCTACCAAAAGGTCGAAGTGCTGGAGAAAGTCGATACCGATAATCGCCATTTGGACGTCGGCGACCGTGAAGATCCAGCGGAAAGGCCTACGGAGACCTAAATTAAGTGTGCGAGAGCGCTGACCAAACACTTTTATAGTGCTTCCGTTGGCCGCGCGAAGATTCGAAATAGATGACCTGTTTAAGTCGTGGGTCTCAGGTGGGATCACGCTGACCTCGGCACCTGTGTCGATAAGATAGCGAATCCCCGACTCGTGATCTTTTAGAAAGAACAGGCGACCAGGCGGGCCGTTACGTCGTTAACCATGTGGATTTGGCTGCCCTGTTTGCTGACTGGACCAAAGGTACAAGGCTGTCGGCACCGTCGGGCTTCCTTGCCAAATTGCTTATGATACCAGCAGTGATCCGGATTAGCGTTCGGTGGCGCCTGACGAGAATTACTTGACCCTGTGTGGCTGATGTGTCGTCTAATGGGGGTAGTCGAACGTGATCTCGAACGATGCGTCGTTAAGGCCTGAAGTTGTTTAGTTGGGGTGGCAACCTGAGCATTTAGAGTTGCAATTGCACCCTGACTATTCGAAGCGGGCTGGGAAACAGCGGTGCCGTATGTTTCCCCGATCCGGTCGGCGACATCAGCCAAGGTTGACAATGTTGCCGATGGGTTTGCGCTAAGAATGTTCTGCATATCCTTAGGCAAACGCTGTAGCCACGTCTCCTCAAGTAGAGCCTCTTCTATGTGTGTCGTGCCAGCTAACCTCTGCATGTGGCGAAGGAGCTGCGATGGTTTACGGTCACGTAGCTCGGTCGCACTCAGAAGCTGAGAAAAACGTTGGCGATCGGACAAATCAACGCGCTTAATTACAGCCGCTTCAAGTTGCTCGTAGGGCTTCGTGGAGTCCGGTAACTCCAGAACATCGTCTACCTCGTCAATGACGTGAGATGGCAGTGCCGCAACTACGTGATGAAAACGCGTTAGCTCTGAACTAATGTGTCGTAGCGCAAATGTGGCCTCTAACTGAGCAAATCACGATTTAGGATTATTCTCTCTAAAGGGTGCAAACGGTACGGCTAATGCACTGACCGAAGCGTCTGACAAAACGTGCGGTTGAGCCTCCATTAAAGCGGGATGGATAATAAATCGTTTTTTTTATTAAAAAAATGAATATGTAAAACGTATTAAAGGAATAGCAACTCACAGTTATACAAAAGATACACCTGTGGAAAACAAAAAATTACTCGAACGGGCTCACCAATTTAGTGCTCGTCGCACTAACTCGCGTTTTCCCCAGGTACGCAACTATCAGACGCGAAAAGCAAAGGAGGTTGAGGAGAAAAACCAAATCTCTATTCGATGAAATGTACAGGTGGTCTCCGATAGCGCTGTAAAACGCACCGACACGCAAAATTGCTAGAGAAACTAGAGACCGGCCGTCAACGAGCGAGTAAACCGGAAGAATGTGACACGTGTGTCCTTCAGGTTTGCGCCACAGTCACACGACATGCAGACAAACAATCGGACAACATGCATCATGCGTGCTTTTTTAATAGCCTAGGTACAGTATGCAACTGAGTTTTGAAACTATTTTACACACCATACCGCAGGCAGGCCAGTGAACTCTCCAGGCCGCTACTATCCTTCAACTGGCAGGGACGCATGAACACTTTTATGACGATCGACAATCTTGATGTTTTCAGATTCAAATATTACTTTCACTTCGGTTTATCTCAACGTTCTTCAATATTGTCTTTCTTGTAATCGAGCTCCAAGAAACTGCTTGACTCTCTTGTTGTTGTGTATTCATACTGCAAACAGAGTGGGAGTTCTTGGAAAGCTGCCTTGGATCATCCATAGTGGTTTCAGCCAAATGCGTGTATTTCCCCACTCATTCGATGTCGTCATGGATAGCATCCTGAGGAATAAAATGAGCGTGGTGCTAGGTTTCCTTCTGGCGCTGAGTTTACCGACGTGAAGCGGCGGATGTCATTGTTTTTTGGCTCTTCTGTCGGTGTCCAAGTGGATGATTAACCGGTCTATCCTGTATGGAATGCGCCTCCCACCCTTAAATTAGTGCTGTTTCTAGATCAGGGCATTTCCACGCCCCGTTCTTCATCGCAAGCAGTCCTCCTATGGCTGCGGACCATTCACATTTGTGTAACATCATCTCTTTGGCTTTTACTATTGCTGCTGACTTATCAGCTTTCACGTCAGACGCATTGAAGGACTGTTTGAAGGGTAAAGTTGTCGTTACAGACAAGGCCACTGTTTGTGGCAAACGACCACATGGAACGTTCATGTGGTCGAATAATTCGACTATCGACTAAAAGGAGTGCGGCCTCCTGAATATATTACGCTTAATCAGGTCTTTCATACACAACTACGAATGCGACGCTTAGTGAACGGTTCACACAAATCTACATCACTTCCGAGGTGATTCGCACGTTCACAAATCCTGTAGATAATCTCTGTTCTCTTTCATACACTGCATCGCCTTTCGAAGATGCAAACTCACCTCACATAGGAGAATCTGAAACTCATTAGGCTTGGAACTCATGTTGTCACTAGAACCCTGGAATTGCCTAAAGCGAAGTGATCGAACAAACCAGGATGAGGAATGAAACGACGTGTAAGTCTGTAAAAGAATACAACCGATGAACCACGGTAATGTCTTGAAATTTCATATCACTCTAACCAGAAAGATTTTAGAGCAAATTTTCCTCATGTTAATCCTAGAAACTTGAGCTGTTTACGCTGTGCTTTGAAGAGTATAAACCAGCGCCTACCCACCGTTGTATCTCCATCACAAAAAAACGTTTGTTGGAACTGATCCAACAAAATAAAACCCTGTCAGTTAGCACTATCGACAATCGATCGACAGTGAAAAGCCAAGTCTCAGCGCGTTGGCTTCGTATATTATTACCGACCCTGGAAAATAGAGAGTACAGAGAGACACGTCAAGCTAGCGAGGCACGGAGCGAGTTGTGTTTTTAGCCCCGGGACGGATGTTACAAAATGGGTAGCTTGACTAAAACA
>QNGE01001084.1:109678-123430 GCA_008508345.1 Paragonimus westermani
GATTCGGTGGATCGATCTACACTTTTAGAGTCGCTCAAACGCAGAGGTTTGCCGACTAAGTACGTAAACATACTGTCGGTACTCTATTCCCATACCTCAGCTCAGGTTAGGAGTATTACTCTGAAGCTTAAAGGGCGTGTATATATAGACAACGGTGAGGACCGTATTACTTCACAGCAGCGAGACCTGGCAGCTCAGGGTAGAAGACTTGAACCGTCTTCAAGTATTTGACCACCGATGTATGCGTTCAATCGCTCGTATCGGGTGGCACCAGCGTGTAAGTAACGAGGAGGTTAGAAAGCGGGTGTTTCGTAGTGATTGCCAAACGAGTTCTTTTGTCCAGTCTCTACGTTTGCACACGCTTAGATGGTTAGGTCATGTATTAAGAATGCCAGCTAGTCGTCTTCCACACCAAGCACTGTTCGCTGACACTGCGACCGACTGGTATAAGATGCGAGGTGGTTAGATAATAACCTGGTTTAGGGAAATAAAGTCGTTCACGAAGGGGTTGGCCACTGTAAATCGAGTTCGTCTCCTGGGCTGGGGCCCTCGCGACTCACAGAGTCGGTGGTTGGAGACACTAGGTGAGATGGCAGCTAATCGAGCTCAGTGGCGTGAATGTTGTTGTTTGGCCGAGTTGCCTGTGAAGTGAGTGCATTTAATGGCGCAGAGCAATGAAAGCCGTAATGAAGCAGTCTTTCTGATGACGCCTCACTCTCACTTGCAGCTCGGTTGTTTGTTTGCAAGGTGTTGGCACTTTGATGTTGAATGTTTGAATAGGGACGTAGTCATTTTCAATAGTTAGGTCCCTTCTCGTCCCCTTCTTTTTCCTCCTCTCCTGTATATAGGGTTTGCTTTTTCTTCATGGTTTGGTGGCAGTTAAGCATTGTGAACCACTGATTTATTGCTGTCTATGATGATGATGATGCTACAGTAGTGTACCATCCGGATTGGTCAAGGCGCTGACACGCTAGTTTGCTCGCGTTGTCGACACTGGTTGGCCGTGACATGCAAATCACGAGTTGACTTGTCGATGAGTTCGTCCAGTCCAGTGACTTCACATGTGTTATCTGACAAACCTATGAACATCTCGTAGTGGAAAGGATCAGCACAGTATACGCTTGTCAAGAACGTAAAATACGAGGTTTTGCGTTGTCACATTAAAACGTCCAACTTCTGGTTATTGCAATTGTCAGCAGTGTTCCCCCAAAGTAAACAGTTGGTCTTGATTTTCTCTATATAGATTGATTGTCATCGTTCTTGAAACTAAGGTAGAACGTACACTTCATCCTTCCAACATTAAGCGGACTTTCCAACTACCAAGTAACTCATTCGTCAACTTGATGTCTCACAATATTTCCTTAGGTTCCAGTGATGCTGCAGTATGAAAAATAAGAGTTAGGCTGTGCAAAAGTGCGAGTTATTTAATCACATGCATTGCATCGTTTCGTCTTTGTTGGATGACCACAGTCCACCTGTACGGTTCAGACGGGCTATGCCCGGTCAGTTACGAACAACGCAACGAGTAGACGAGAAATATATTGCCGACACGTAAAATCGACGAGAGCGAGATGAAACGTTAGTACAGTAAAACGTCAAGCGAGCAGGCACCGGAGCAGAAACGTTCGAGTGCGCGGGTGGTATGCCGGTAACCATACTCGTTCAAACAAACGTTTAGGCGCATACAAAATGTGGGGAGGAGAAAGAGTACAAATGTTAACTCTAACTTCAACGCAGTTAGCAATAAACAAATAGGGTCGCTACAGAGCTGCCCCGCTAGAAGACAACCAGAGTGTTGATTTCGATAATGTATGAGTTTTTCAGTTAACTGGAACCGTTGACTCGAGCATGAATTGTCCAATTCACTCCTGCCACACAGCTTGCGTCCACGTCCGGTGGAAATGGGAAGGGAAAACAATTGCAAATGGTTGTGGGGTACGGTTGGGCAGGTTATTAGATGTAGACAGAAGGGGAATTCGGAACAGACACGTTGTGGTCGGCTTAGTAAGGCTGTAGCCTTGTTCACGTCCATCGTAGGCGATCGTCACAGGAATTCGAGCTTTCCAGCGTCTTCTCGCGATGCAGGCCCTTAGTGCCCCATGTGGCTAATGGATGGTTAATTCCAAGTATCTAGAATGTACAGTGCTCATAAACTGAAAACGACAACCTCACCGGGTTTTCGGATTCCATGGCGTCCGACAGAATAAGGCTTTCTTTTGCTTTTCTAAAGAAAACGTCTCGTCGACAGTCTGCTGTAGGTCAGGCCATCTAAAATCAACTTGTTAAGGAAGTGTGACAACAAAAATTAGATACGGCGGACGTCCACGTAATCTGCGAATCGCACTGGCCTCCGCAAATCTCGCCCGCGTCTGCTCTCGGGGCTTGGCCCCATCGAGGCAGGCGGAGTCGCAACTGAAACCGAATCTGTACCAACGCTAGGTAATGTGCCGATCGAAGAGGGCGTTGCTGCTTGCGAATCGGTTTCCTTATCGGGTACCTCTATAAACGCTGACTTCAGTCTATCGATAGAGATCACCTCGCGTTTACGATTGCGTTCCAGCACGAAAGTCTTAGCATAGCGTGCGAGTACGCGGAACGGTCCGGTATACGGCGGGTGCAAAGGTCGTTGAGGAGTGACCGCACGAACCAAAACATGAGAACAAGTTGACAGACGAGGGTGTACGTACGTTGGCGTCGTCTGTTCTCTCGGTGGATGTGGTCGGAGTCGCCTCATGTGTTGGGCTAGCCGCTCGCCGTAATCTGCGAAGTTGATAGGTCCCGTTGCGCGTGGGGCGACCAACTCGCCGGGTAAACGTAAGGAGCACCCATACACTAACTGGGCGGGGGTGGTATGCAGGTCAGCCTTCAGCGTGTTACGGATACCTAACAAGACTAGTGGCAGAACCTCGTGCCATGAGGGGTTGTTGCTAGCGGATAGTGAACTTTTCAACTGCCGATGAAAACGCTCAACCAACCCGTTGGCTGCCGGGTGGTAAGCTGTTGTGCGAATTCTACTACAGCCTAGTGCGTTGAGGAGTGAAGTGAAGGCTAAGTCAAAATGTGACCCGCGATCGGTAGTCACTACAGCAGGGCAACCAAACTGAGCGACCCAACGTTCTAAGAATGCTCGTGCGACGGTTTCCGACGAGCAATTCGGAATTGGTATAGCCTCTGGCCAACGTGTAAACCTGTCTACGCATGTCAGGATGTAAGTATACCCATCCGAGGGTGGCAGGGGTCCGACCAGGTCGACATGCACGTGATAGAAGCGTTCATCGGGGGCTGCAAAAGTTCCCACTGGGGTACGCGTGTGACGGTGGATCTTAGACCGCTGGCAGTGTATGCACGCTTTCGCCCATGTGCGGACGTCGCGATTGACGTTGCGCCAGACGAAGCGCTGCGTGACCAGTTTGACTGTTGAACGTATGCCAGGGTGAGACATGTTGTGCAACGTATCAAAAATTCGGCGGCGGAAGGCCAATGGAATAACCGGACGAGGGATGCCTTGTGAAGTGTCACAAATAATCATACCACCGGAGGAATTCATGGGGACTCTTTCTAACTTAAGGGAACTGGACCGGCGGAGTTGTTCTATCTCCGGGTCGTTGTCCTGTGCGGCTGCGATTGCCGTCAGATCGACTGAGCTTTCCGTCGTGCTCAGTGTAGCATTAATGCGCGAGAGAGCATCGGCGACTGGGTTCGCAGTACCTGAAATATGACGAATATTGGTCGTGAACTGAGCGACATAATCCAGGTGTCTCGTCTCTCTGGGGGAATACCTGTCCGTTGTCGAGCGTAACGCATACGTTAGAGGCTTATGGTCTGTGAATACGATAAAGTCCCTGCCTTCAAGGACATGTCGAAAATGGCGGATGCCGAGATATACCGCTAACAGCTCCTTCCCAAAAGCACTATACCGCGACTCAGTAGGTTGTAACCGTTTAGAGAAAAAGGCTAGCGGGCACCAATGGGCACCGAGTTGCTGTTGCAGAACCGCCCCTACAGCCACGTCTGATGCATCCACGCTTAGCGCCAAGGGAGCAGACGGATGGTGATGCGACAGCGATGCTATATTGGCGATGGCCCTTTTTAAATTAATGAAGGCCATTTTTGCGGCCGTTGGGAATAAGAATGAACGTGTCTTACCTCTGAGTAGGTCGGTGAGCGGTTGCATTAGACAGGCACAGTTAGGGATGAAACGACGGTAAAAATTCACTAAACCATCGAAACGGCGAAGTTGCTTGAACGATGTGGGCTCCGGGTAGTCCACTATTGCCTGTACTTTGTCGGGGAGAGGTTCTATCCCGCTCGCGGATATACTATGACCCAGGAAGGCTACGCGGGACGCTCCGAAAGAGCATTTAGCCAGGTGTATGGTAACGCCATGATGCGACAGCCGGGTGAATAATGAACGCAAGTGTACGCAATGTTCCTCCTGCGATGAGCTAGCCACCAAGATATCATCTAAGTGCGGATAAACACCGTCCAGTCCGCGACACACGTCGTGAATAAAACGTTGGAAAGTCTGAGCGGCGTTGCCCAGACCAAACGGCATGCGTAAGAATTCGAAAAGCCCGAACGGTGTTATGACTGCTGTCTTTGGGACGTCTTCTGGGGCTACAGGAATCTGGTTGTAAGCGCGCACTAGGTCGATTTTTGTGAATATCTGTTTCCCCGACAGGTTTGCCGTCAAGTCCTGGATATGGGGGATTGGATACCTATTGGGAGTGGTTGCGTTGTTCAACGCTCGTTAGTTGCCGCACGAGCGCCAGTCGTTATCAGTCTTTTTAGGCACCATGTGCAATGGCGAAGCCCACGGACTATTGGACGGAAGGATAACGCCGAGTTGGAGCATATGCTCGAATTCGGCTCGGGCAACTTTGAGATTATCGGGAGCTAAGCGGCGTGGACGACTTCGAACTGGCGGTGCTCGTGTGACAATGTGATGCGCGACGACGGTTGTCAGGGCCGGTAGTTCGTTAGGGGGTCGGATCAGTTGAGGGAATTCGGATAAAAGTTTCTCGTAAGGCTCGCAAACTAGGGGATTGACTAGCATAGAACTGATCACAGCCGTCTGCGACGGCTTGCCCCGAACGTTTAGTTTTGTCGAGGTATCGATCAGACGTGATCGACGTGCGTCGACCAGTAAATGGAAATGTCGGAGGAAGTCGATACCAACGATAGGGTAAGAAATATCAGCCACAAGAAAAACCCAAGGAAAATCGCATCTAAGACCAAAGTTTAAATTCAACAGCCGACGACCGGAGGTTCTAATGGGCGTACCGTTTGCAGCTCGGAGAGTAGTGCCGGATTCTGATCGCGCATCCATTACTGAATGCGGGATGACACTAACCTCCGCTCCTGTGTCGATTAAAAATTGCATCTTGGAGGTTAAATCCCTCAGAAAGAAAGGGCGACTGCTGTTTGACTGGCCTGTGGCTGTCGTCGCTAGAACATGCCGGCCTGCTAGTTTAAACGTTTGTTAGCACGACGGCTACATGGCTATCGGCATCTTCTAGCGTTTTCGCCATACGTCTCATGATACCAACAAACACTGCCAGTTTTTAGTCCGGGCGATGATCGGGCGCGCGTTGAAGGAATTCTAGACGATGACCTATTACGTTGAATGCTGGCATGAAGATCAGCCAGTTCATGCCGCAATTGAGCTATCTCGGCGTTTGTTTCTAAGGGGTCGCGTTCACGGCATTCCAATGATTTCCGCAGGCTTGCTATTTCGGCGTCATTCGTGGCCAACAAATGATCCGCCGGACTGTTCGAGTTAACTGTTAGCCCAACTACTGCTGGCTGCCCTGTGCCTCGGAAACGCTCATGTATTGCGTCGGCCGAAACCGCTAGGTCACTTAACGAACGTGAGGGTAACACAGAAAGTAGCCCCTGTGTGTACTCAGGCAATCTTTGTGTCCACAACTCTTGCAAAATCGACTCAGGCAACTGTGATTTGCCTGCCACATGTCGCATCTCTCGAAGAAGAACCGACGGCTTCTTGTCCCCCAACTGTAGCCGTTGTAACAGTTGTTCCAAACGCATTTTACCGGATGGCTGTGTTTCCTTAAGAATCGTTTGCTTAGCTGACTCATAACGATCGGTTGTAGACCCTAGTAAGATATCACTAATCAGGGTCAGCATATCTCGGAGAAGACGCTGTATAAGCTGCGAGAGCGTATCCGAGTCATTTGTTAAGCGTCGGTTGCCGAACTCTATTTCCAGCACAGCAAACCACAGCTCTGGATCGAGATCTCCAAAAGCGGGAACGGCTAGGATGATCAACGACACGGAAGACGAGAATTTGGACTTGACCTCCTTAGTGTCCATAGCACTATATATACAATATACGCACCCAAAACGTAATGAGGGGAGAGAAAAAAAGAACTTGGGTTTACACTGATATACATCCTAAACAGGCTCGCCAATTTGTAGACGGGCTATGCCCGGTCAGTTACGAACAACGCAACGAGTAGACGAGAAATATATTGCCGACACGTAAAATCGACGAGAGCGAGATGAAACGTTAGTACAGTAAAACGTCAAGCGAGCAGGCACCGGAGCAGAAACGTTCGAGTGCGCGGGTGGTCTGCCGGTAACCATACTCGTTCAAACAAACGTTTAAGCGCATACAAAATGTGGGGAGGAGAAAGAGTACAAATGTTAACTCTAACTTCAACGCAGTTAGCAATAAACAAATAGGGTCGCTACAGAGCTGCCCCGCTAGAAGACAACCAGAGTGTTGATTTCGATAATGTATGAGTTTTTCAGTTAACTGGAACCGTTGACTCGAGCATGAATTGTCCGATTCACTCCTCCCATAAATAAACAAATAGGGTCGCTGCTCAACCCTTGAATGTGGAGTTGATCGGTATAAGCATATTTGCGTGATTGGTCGTTGTCAACGTGCACCTGAGTCTTCATAGGAGCAGCCCGGTACTACGTAAACAAGCAAGAACGTTCATCTGTCTTTCTACTCGTCGATGGGATAGGCTGAACAATCACGCTCACAATCGCTTATGCTAGTGGGACCAAATAATTAGCGGTAAGACTGTACCTTGACGTGGTGTGACGGCTTGCGCATCTCGATGACCTTTTGGGCTAAACTGCACAAAGTTACTCATACCATGCAGGCCAACAGGTAGAGGTCTGACAAACCACAGTCTCCTGGTCCTCCAGGTTGGGGGTTGGAAAGTGGTTGGCATCTCCCCGAAAAACGTACCATTTCTGGTACACCGCCTCCCACCTTGCGTTACAGGCTTTTGAGACAGAGGCTTTGGTTGAGAACCCTAGTCGTTCTCCTGTCTAGGTCCGGGCGTCCTGGCAGTATCTCAGTCCACACACAACCATGAATCCTCACAACACAATTCCATACTGTATCGGCCGTCTCGCAGTGTAAATCGGGTCGCCCTGTCTGCTGCATACAGCAGGGTGGATAGGCAAAAACGTGCTACTGCTAACCCCTCCCCCACTCTCCTATCAAATTGAACTCACAAGCCTCTCCCGATCTCCAATTCTGATAACTTCTTTGCAGGTCCCATAGCAGATATAATTAATCATAGTAGCACTGTGCCGATAAGTCCCAGCTCTCGCCGCTCAGTCTCAGACCTCCCTCGTCCTGTGCTTCGACCTAGAATACAAATTAATGTAGGTGCCTTCAACGTTCGTACTCTAAAACATATAGGTCGACAGGCTGCTCTCGCACGAACGTTAAACTCGCTGCATATCGGAGACTAGAATTCACGACAGTAGTCAACGTATGGAATTAACAGCACCTGCACTTTCCACCCGATACTGGTTATACACTTCAGGTCAGGCTGGAGTAGGTATAGTCCTCAGCACGACGGCCGTAGCCGTATTGATAGATTGGATTCCTGTTAATAGTAGACTTTGTGCCGTCCGTTTGGCAGGTTCTGTTAGGGTCAGTTCAAGACGCAAAACCGTCAGAAATCTTTTCGTCGTGTCTGCTTACGCTCCAACTGACTGTAGTGACGTCGGCGTCAAGGACGTCTTTTATTCGGATCTGGCCGCTCTCCTTCGGTCGACACGTCGTTTTGGCCGGGGATATGAACGCCCAGGTCGGCCGCCTTGGTGAGGCCGAATCTCGTTTAGGTGGCAGGTTTGGGATAGCATCACATCGCTCGGACAATGGCGGGCGACTGTTGCAGCTGTGCGCTGAGCATAGGCTGTTTTTAGCCAGCACTAGTTTTAGGCATCGTGCACGTCATTGCTATACTTGGCGCCCTCCCTCTCTGAGTCAGACCTGGTCTCAGATAGACCACATAGCTGTTAGTTATAGGTGGCGAGGTTCCATTCAGGACTGTCGTTCTTATTGGAGCACGTACCTAGATTCAGATCATGCGCTGGTACGTTGTCGTTTCGCACACACTTCTGCTGAACAACGACCCCACCGACAGCAATGATCGGCTGTTGAGAAACTGAAAATACCGTTGGTAAAGTATAAGTACCAAACCAGCTTAAAAATCTGCCTTAGTAGTTCTCACTCTGAAGACTGTTACTGGACCCAGATCACACAGGCCATTCGTGACGCAGGTACGTTAGCATGCGATATTGGTGTACATGGAATGAACGAACATTGGATCTCGGAGAAATCCCTGGAGTTGTTAAAAGCCAGACGGAACATCCCTTCTGGCAGTTCATATAATAAGTGTAGAAGGGATGTCTGTAGGAACCTGTAACAAAGCCTCAAGGCCGATCGTGAGGCATGGTTATTAGTGAAAGTTGAGGAGATGGAGACTGCTTTTGCTTCAGGAAACACCGGCAAACTGTTTAAGTTTATCTGTGCCACTGGTCCCAGGTAACCGATGCGAGGTGGAGAGATAATGACCTGGCGTAGGGAAATAAAGTCGTTCACCAGAGGGTTGGCCGCTGTAGATCGACTTCATCTACCGTGCTGGGATCCTCGCGACTCACAGAGTCGGTGGCTGGAGACTCTAGGTGAGATGGCAGCTAATCGAGCTCAGTGGCGTGAATGTTGTTGTTTGGCCAGGTTGTCTGTGAAGTGAGTGCATTTAATGACGCAGGGCAGTGAAAGCCGTAAGGAAGCTGTCTTACTGATGACGCCTTACTCTCACTTGCAGCTCTGTTGTTTGTTTGCAAGGTGTAAGCACCTTGATGTTGAATGTTTGAATAGGGACGTAGTCATTTTCAGTAGTTGGGTCCCTTCCCGTCCCCTTCTTTTTCCTTCTCTCCTGTATATAGGATTTGCTTTTTCTTCATGGTTGTGTGGCAGTTAAGCATTGGTGTGAACCACGGATTTATCGCTGTCTATGATGATGATGTATGGGTGTATCCTGTTATTGTTCTCTTAGTGAGTTTACAGTGTCATCCCGCAGTTTAAGTGAGTCAGATGATAACACGTTGCGTTGTAAGTTGATCAGGAGTGTCGGCCCTCTGCTTGACACTATTCTCTGACATGGGTGCAAATTGACCAACCCACAGTTACCTACAGGTGTGGAAATCGTTTACGAGACTTCCGTTCGTATTTTTCGACCTACCACGACTGCCGCTACTGCAGTTTGCGCCAAAACGCTAGAGAACGAGTCCAGCGAGAATACAGTCGGTTTGTTAAAACCACGGGCTTGTTGAGGAACGTGATCACTGAATCACCATACCCTGACAGTTACGTAGGGTATAGTCAGTGACTTCAGGACCGTTCGACTGGTGGGTGGAATTCTTTTTCCAACATATAGCTCGTTTGAACCCACACCATTGTGTGGTCTTCTGTTTAATTTTGATGTGATTTGTTCCTTTTCCGGTGACATTATTTTGAAGTAGTCTGCGTCACTGTTACAGTGAATGATAGCTGGAATCATAAGCACTGTCTGGCATTCTGGATGCAGCACTCGGGAGTTTCACAGATAGAAATGTGGAAGGTCTTCCAGATAGCGTGCTGGTTTACACTTGATGCGTTATTGACCTCGCTGCTCAGGCAGTGCCATACCAACCTGTAATATTACCGACAGGAAGTCTGTGAGAATGGAAAAGGCATTCACACGTCGGTTTTGATATCGAAAGGCATCCAGTTGTCGGGGGCTTACGACATTCTCTAGTTAGCCCTATAACCAGTGTCCATATGACTTTGAATTCGTGTCCGGGTTACTGCAATCGCTCTTGTGTAGGTCCAGGCAGCCTGACAATATCTACACCACAATATGACGATACATCATGACATTGAACACCCATGGACTGAGAACTTGGAACCTTGAAAAGGGGCGTGTGCATTTTGTAGACCTTTCTCCTTTATGCGCATACGTTCTCGACTTTTGGACATAGTATCCGTCATATTGGCTGGTTGCATGATCAACGTCACGCCTAAAGGTAAGTATTGGGGAAGCCTTGAACTTAGCACTACGACTGACCTAATAAAAACGCGGTGTGCGCTAGTTTGATCACAATTTATACATCACTGAATGGATATCGCGTCTTCCGTTGTATAATACGGCAGCTGACGGTTTTAAAACGCTGCATGTGGCTGGGCTGTGAAAGCGTTGAGCATTCTGCTGAACCACCTGCGATTTTACTCGAGGAACGCTCTCGGATACGGCTGTCGCAGTAAATGGCGTGCTGGACTGCACATTAATTAACTGTCATTGTGGCGCTGTTACAATTGTTTGCAAACCGGGCCGTACTATTTATGAGTACGGTTCAACTCTGAAGATATTTACGGCTTAACCATCAAGACGTTGACCGTGGTTATCCGCGATTCTAATATCTGGAGCGAATTTAACCATAACGCGCTTAAAGCAGTATCAGAACCGCGTCGTCTCACTAAGTAATTGTTACGACCCCCTGAGAGAGGAAGGCAAGAACGGACAGGAAGACCGCGAGCAGTACCTCGATCACGAATGAAACGCAACGATATCGCAAATGATACGAATAATCGGAACGCAAGTACTCGGACCCAACTCTCGCACCTTAGAACCCCCAACAAGAAAGGAAAAAGAGGGCCTTCAAACGAGCTTTATTTGCTCTTCAGCCCGAAGGCAAAACAGTGGCCCAAAACGGCTTTATTTATAGGTTTTCGGTGACCTTGGCCCTAGGACACTGAACGGGCCAATCAGAAGCAAGCCTGCGAACTCGAATCTTCCAGAATGATGGCGGGCATTCGGGTTGTCAAAATAGAAGCATCTATTCCCTTTGGGAAATATAGCGAGTTTTTTTGGGAAAAAGTGCTTTTCTCAACAGTAATGATAATGGTATCTCGTGGCAATCGTCTGCTCGTTTGCTTTCATTTGCTTATTTGTGTAATTTCAGCCATGTCAAGCCGCGAAGGTGGCAAGAAGAAACCTTTGAAACATCCGAAGAAGACTCAGCAAGAGTTAGACGAGGACACTGCAGCAGAAAAACAAAGAATGAGAGAAGAACAAAAGAAACTTCAGGAAGCCCGTGCTTTAGCCGCCACGCGAGGTCCTATCGGGCAAGGGAATAAAAAGATTTCGAAAAAATGAGCTTCTTCATCGTTTGAGTTATGTGTATTCATAAAAATTTTGTTATCAGAGAATTTTTCTGTATTTTTCACCACTTGCGCTAACGGGTTTCGTGCGGGTAGCCGAGCACTACTTAACTAAGCGCAACATTTGTTATAAGGTCCAATTATTGGCCGATATGTGCTCGTCTGCCGACTGTGCGGATGCAAGTTCCAGCCTTGATCATGGTAACTCCTATCCACATCTAGGCAACCTTTTGCAGCTTGTATGTAACTATGTGTCACATGATAGCGAACACGATGCGGAGCGCATATTGGTGTCAGCAAACGTCCGATATTGTTTGGATTAATGGTGGGCAGTTCATTGATCTCCCCCCATCTTGTCATTTTGCAGGCAACACCATAGCTAAGCCCATTAATAGACTCATCCTTGCTACAACCGCTGTTGGAAATCCGGCTCACCTCCCCGCGTCATTTCATGGACACAACGGAGCACGACCAGCTGGTCAAGTACAGGTTGTTAGCCACATTTGCTTGCGTATATTTCTCTGAATGTAAAAACGGTTAATTTTCCTGGACGATGTTTATTTCCTATTGACTATGTCTATCGTTCATCAGTAGACATCCTTGCTCTGTGTAAGTTGGCACGTGTTTACCACACCAATTTTTGTGCGATAGCTGCTATCAAGCTGTAGTATTTGGAACTACCGCCGCGACTTTTGCTACTCCACAATATACTGCGTATGAGACGTATTACTTATACAGTTATGACCTTGCGGTTAAACCACTTCCTTGCATTTTTAGGTGGCGCTCTATTGCAGCGTTTTTTGGAACACATGGTATGCACGAACATTGTCATCACGGTTTCATTAGAATTATCTTCAAAATGTGAAGTATGTTTACACCCTCGCGACAGATCTACTAAAGCGTTCGACGAGGTGTTAACGAGATTGCTATAGCCGCCTGAATGATTAACCGAGCACCTCGAGATGCAGCTCAGCTGGCCTAAACCAGCCCACCTGTGGGTGATAGGGATTGTGTGGTTAGTTATGACATTCCTGAAGACCCTCCGTCGGGAACTGTGGAGTTTCTCAGGAGCCTAAAATATCGGGATGTAATGAAGCTCCAGGTCCATACCTTCTTTCTGCACCACTTTTCAGAGATTATGTTCCAGAGTGCAGCTCTGTCCACCAAACAGAGAGCTCTTCAGATGTCCAAACAGACAAGTGTTGGCCTTCTATATGAATGGCGGAGTCCAAGCATGTGACGGTGTTGAACATAGATTTCTTCTCACAGATATGTTCGTCGTACGTTTTTCTCAGTCCTTAAAGCACAGTGGCCGAGAGCAACTTCGGCGCAGTGAAAATCAGACCAATCTGTGATTTGCACACGAAGTGTGTGAGGCCCTTTTGAAAATGTAAACGGTGTTAGCCAAATCTCAGTCATTTGGAGGAAGTTCACTGATCCATAGTTTCTGGAGCAGAGCCGTCAGCTAATTATCTAATGTTGGGCCTCCATCTACGAGAAGAGTAGGAGAAAGTTCGCCTGAGCAGAGTGCTTTGTGACGTTTCAGTGACCAACTCAGACGAGGTTTCGATTTCCGATGACGGAAACGTCAGCAGATCAACGAGCACAGACACGGTCGGAGGGCCTAGCCAACGGCGCGGAAAGCCAGCTGAACTGCTGTTGGAAGTGGGCAGCCCGGTGTCCTAAGCTTCGTCGCAGGTTATGACTAGGCTCATTATTGGCTCCATGGTCTACCTCACTGACACGACCTCCGGTTAAAGTTCATTGGATGAGAGTTCCCGGTAGCAGTGGTTTGTTCTGTCTCGCCATTCTTTTGCAGTCGGTTCTAGAATTCCATAAGATTAGCCTTGTGGGGGTGGGTTATACTTGCTGCTGGGTAGAGTATTCCGGCGATTGTCGAGAAATTCCAGTGATCGCGCAGAAACCCAGCGGTTGGCAACTGAACGAGCGGTAGTACCACACGTGGCAGTATCGCATTGATGCACTACTTCCTGCGTATATGCCACATGTGCTTCAATTTCGTCTGGTGGACAGGGGCGTAGACTAAAGATAAGCGTGTCCCTGCCACTTTAATTACCTCAATTTGTAATTGACGGCAAAGCGGGCTTGACACATACCAGTTTACTGATGAGTAGTCGGGGATTTGGTTCATTTTCAAGTTGACCATCACTCACATTTGATCGCAGCGTTCGCATTCAGATAGACTTTCCAGCCAGCCTCTTTCGAAAAGAAGCACTAGACTCGAGTTTCGCTCTCATTAGAGCTCGTCAGTA
>QNGE01001084.1:129627-194406 GCA_008508345.1 Paragonimus westermani
ACTGTGTCTCCTCTCGAGACGATCGGGCAACCTGATCATTGCTCACAAGCGAGAGTGGTTGAGCGTTCAGATTTGATGATTCGGTCGTGCCTAATGTGAGGTCAACGGCGCAGTGGTTAACACAGTTGCCTCATGATTGGAATGTCCGGAGTTCAAATCCCGGCCGTGGCAAGGACATACCAGTTTGTGATCAAAATCCACGCAGGTGCTCAAGACTCACCTGCAGTCTTGAAGACATCCACGCCATCGATAGCTGACGGCTACGTATCAAGTCTGTGTCCACGATTGACTCGGCAGAGGATATCATTAGCCAGCCTACTGACGCTCAGAATATCAAAAATTAAACAAACCGTTATCAGCGCAGCTGCAACACACTGACCGTTGTCTGTTCGACGAATACCGCACGAGTGTGGGTCACTGAAGTCCCGTTCGTCAGCAGTTAGCCCACCAAATCTCCAACCAATGTTGGGGCGCCGCGCTGTATGCAGAAGGTTCGTGGGCTAGTAGTGGGAATAATCTACGACTGTATCTGTATTACGGTAATGTGGAGGTCTGCCACAACAACAAACTATTAGTGCCCCTTTTGGTACGCGCTCAATCGTTTGACCCAGAACCGTGAAGAGACGCAGAAACAGCGTTTACTGGACGGACGAGGTGAGTCAGAGTTAGGCTACAAGGGCTCTAAATTTATAGGACGAAGTGGTTAACATACATGGCCGGTAGGGCACGTACCAAGTCAAACGGGACGATCATATATGGCAGTCATACCGTTAGAAGTAATCACGTTATAGGAGGCGTCGGAAGGTAAACACGAGTAAACAGTTCGGATAACGTACTGGCGTTTGCTCGCATGGCTGCAATCTGATTAACCGAGTGAGCTAAGTACGGACCAGTCTACCCGAAGCCGGATGGATCAATCGATGACATGATTCGCCCTGGCTGCTTCGTTAAGAAATGCACCCCCCAATACAAGCAACGTTTGTGGTGGGCGCCTGTCGATGCTGTAACCGTACTTTCTAATGTGATAGCGCAAATTCGGATATTGTCGGATATCCAATCAAACAACACCTCTGCATGTGCGCTCGGGGTAATCTCATCACCGGCATGGACAGTGGCTTGAGCTGCAGGGTTTGCAGCCAAGTGCACATCGTACATGCACGGTGAAACAGTTAACGGAGACTGAATTTAGAGCAGTGGGGTAGGATCCTGAGGCCGCGTTTAAGCAAGACACCATTTGTCTGTGTGGATGGTCCTCAAGGTATTTGCAAGAGCCGCGTGTGCGTGTTTTCGAAAATTCAAGGTGAAAAACTTAAATGATGTTAGTGGAGGGCGAGTGAGGGTTTGTTTTCCCCATACAAAGAAACGTTAATGTGACATACCGTCATTCTGGATGTGGTTTCTAACTCGAGCAGCAGATTGGGGGTCTGCTGAATTAAGAGCTATTCAACAAAAAATTGGTTTGATTCGGCAAAATGTGACAGAAACAGCCGGCTGCCGGCACCTTGCGCAAACAGTTATGGTGGAGTGTTGAAACAAACTGAACAATTAATGTACGCATATACAGTCAATCGTGGGGGCAGGATACTTCTAGTTTGTCCAGGTCAAAGAAGTGAGTTGGTTTGATTGGCCTCATCAGGAGCAGTTGTTTCAAAACAACGTGGTTCATAGTCCATTGGGGTCGATGGCCAGGAGTGGCCTCTTGGTGGAGTCCATTCACTCAGGGTTCATGACGCTGGGGGAGAGGTAACGCAGGGGTTCGAGGATCCAGCAGTGAAAACAGATCTGGCATGGTAGATTTGTCCAGCCAAGGAATCCAATATTACCAGGGCTGTTGCGCGCTTCCTTTTTATTGCCCTTTGAATAAATTCCAGTTATTTAAGGTAGTCGACATACTGCGTACTCCTTAGAGCATATGACCACTATGGTTTTTTGCACGTCATCCCCCGCCCGATAGTTCTCCGTGGTTGGCAGAGATTGGAGATGTTCGCACGTCATACGGATAGCACGCCAGACGGACGGCATGTCGTTCGGGAACCAATGTACTCCCGTAGTATTGTCAAACAGATTATGACATTTTATAGGGGACTCGACTGCGAGCCGCGAATCCATCGCGTGCTGGTAGTACTACGGCTCGTTGTCCGCGACTGCTTATTTGTCGTGAGAACTCCGCTCATTCCGCAGCTTGCCCCTATATGGAAGGTCGTCCCCTAATCCGCAACCTGGGGATGCACCTGAAGACGTCGAACTAACCCGCTGTTTCTCCCTGGTACCATGTCTCTCCATAATTACGAGTGTACTTTAACCACACACTTGTTCAGTTGGACTGATATTTTTTAAGTAGGAGCGTACAAAGAATAACTTCCACCGATGTCCTGTCGTAGAAGTTTGTAGTTTGGCAACAACCATTGATGAGAGAGAAAAGTACTATCCCTCTGAAGTGTACTCCAATTTGAAAAGGTGTGAGACAAACAATTATGTGAACATATTGTCGGCACTTTATTCCTATATTTCAGCTCAGGTTAGGGTTTCTGATGAACTGTGCGACAGTTTCAACACCAGGAGTTGCCTAAGTCAAGGCTGTCCGCTCTCACCGTCATAGACGAAATATTGGAGGATTGTCTCCAGCACTCATAAGATGCTGGCATTGACCTCCTACCTGGTGAAAGACTGACTGATCTTGCTGTTGGACAACTTTCAAGTAGCACAAACAACGTTGAACGCTATTCTGCGTTTTGTTAACTACTTCGAAATGCGCTTTGCAGCCTCAAACCATAAATCGGTCCTGCAAGACTGCTGTGATTACGTGGATTTCATGTTAGATAAGGTAGTCATGGAGGTTGTTGACCGGTTTGTATACCTGGAAAGCTGGATCGGCGGTGGCAGCGGCTGAGGTGTGGGGAATGAAATAGAAGTGCGTATCCCTAAGGCTAGGGCGGTGTTTGCTAATATGGGGCAACCATGGCGATAGAGGGGCATTTCCCTGAAGCTTGAGGATGGTAGCTTAAATCATGCTCATTATAGACAATGGGGCATCAGATCTCCCAACGGTTGTAAATATATGTACATAGTTCGGTCAGACAACATTCACACCAACGAGCGCGAACAGCCAGCGTATGCGTTCTCATCGTGAGGCTGGGTGGGTCATGAAGAGACTGGATGACGAGATCACCACGACTTTACTACCTAATTGCCTTAGTCTCCCCATGTTAAGGCACCGACCGGCCAGTGAGCTCTCTGCGAGCCATCCGTGACACCACACCGATCGCCTGGGCCATCCAGATTAAAGTGTCTTCTTGTCAGCTAAAACTGTAATGTACCACCTATCTATCCAGACGATGTTCCTCAAACCAACACAGCAGTCGACTGGTGTGACGCGTTGTAAGTAAATGAGCTGGGCTTCCGGAAATCAGAAAGAACATCCTGCATTGCCTTGCTGACTTTCATTGTGGAGTATTAGTCGAAGTTCTGATTGATACTCAGTATGAACACTGTTTTTGCCCAGGGGTACCTCAAATAGTGCAATTCGATGTGTATACCACAAAAACTCTCCGTACTAGTCTGCTTTTCAACATAGCAGTTTTCGCAAAATGCGAGCGTCTAATATCTCTAAGAGTTAACGCAATTATTGTTCTGATTATTGCAAACACCTGGAAGATACTTCAGACCGACCAACGGACAGAAGCGCGTTCGACAGAACTCGAAATTTTACGCTCTCAAACAACACAGACGGTAAGCCCTAGTTCAGGAAAACACGTCTGAATCCGTTAATTACTCCCAAGCCAAATCAAAAGGCTGGAAACGTGTGCTCCAGTAAGGGAGATATGTAAGGGCATGGTAACGTGTAAATACTTTGGAACCAGAAGGTCGAAAGACAGTTAACAAAAGCAGAACTTAAGGTCACCAAGCAACCGGTAGGAGTGGGGGATAACAGGTCGAGTGGGCAAAACAGGTCACTTCTGGGCTGTCCTAGAAATATCCATCCATTCTGGTCAGCTAAAATCGTCTTCTGTGAGAAGGCATCTTTAGAGAGGTTTCTTGACACAACCCTACCACATTCATCATCGGGATGCCGTCTACAAACACATTAGATGCACACCTCAGCAATGGGGAAAAACTAGTCACGAAACCAATCGATTCGAATACCGCAGCATAAGTGGGGGTTCAAAACAAATCACGCTCGTGCTGATAAACCGAACTGACACCGCCACTTCATGTGACCTTACACTAATAAGAGACATTTCAGGCATAACTTCACCGTTTGACGCTGAGCTACTACTTCGTTTGATGGAATATTTTCGGACAGCTGTCTCTATGCCCACTCCTAGGCGGGAAAAAACAAAGCTAAGTGTGGCAAACGTGATAGAAAAGCCTGGTCTTACAACTATAGTATGAAGTATATACTACAACACAAGGCAAGATGGTATCGGGCGCTGAACCTGAAATGGGATTTAGCGGGGCCTGGAGTATGAGTCAGATATATCGTTTTTTAGATTACTGATGAGTAGTCGGGGATTTGGCTTATTTTCAAGTTGACCATCACTCACATTTGATTGCAGATAGAATTTCCAGCCAGCCTCTTTCGAAAAGAAGCACTAGACTCGAGTTTCGCTCTCATTAGATCTCGTTTTTTGACTGATCGGTTTTCGGGTTCGCATAAATTTCGATTAGTTTTGCAAATGCTGGCGGCTCATTATGTTACCCGAAGACACTGTCAAACTCCATTTAGTGATCGACGGTTGGCTGCGCGACAACCCATTTATGTCTGATAACGCTCTGAGCACTGAGACCAACAGATAAGTGACCGTACCTATCGAAACCAGAGACGGGTACGTGAAAGACCCAATCCACTCATAGGGAATCGCAAGCCCAATACAATGTTTTAAAACTGGACATCGAGAAACCGAATACACTGTCTCTGTTCCCCCAAAGAACTAGCAACCCTAACGTGTGTCACTGACTACTTACATTGGCTTAACGACGAGATCCAGTTTTACTGTTTGCGTTGTCCACATCGTGGCTTTTTGCGTGGTGCGCGAGAAAGTACAAGTCTAAGTGCCATCTGAAAGTTGCGACTCACATATCCGAGAAGTCATCAGTCCCAGCACCGAGATCGGCCAGCTAGAAAATGTGTAACGGTCAGTTGCTTACCTTTCACACAGAGTGAGGGATTCGAGAAATATTCTGACTGACATCAGTAGCATTTACTTTAAGTGTTCCATTGAAATAGAGCACGTGTTACCACAATCGTAACTATATTCGGTTACCAATCGCACACGCGGGCTCGAACCCAGTTGCTGCGACCGCCCGTTTCAAGTTTTGACAGCCTAACAATATCAAGCCAACATGTAACTCCTCACATCATGTGTAAACGAACACATGGAGGTGTGAAAACCAGGAATGGTCCCTGTTCAATGCGAACGAGTCTAAGAACGTCGGTCCTAACGGCAGCAAACCTCAGCCGACGTCAGCACCACGAAGAAATCAGGAGGACGGTGAACATTATGGTCATTAAGGATAGGCACGAGTTTCACAGTGGAATAGGAGTTGGACATTAGCACGCCGGATGGGTCGGTTTAACGGAGAGCACGTTATAAACTCAATTGAAACCGTTTCTCAAAAGTACGACGAAAACCAAGTGGAAATAAGATCTTGCATACACCTTTGTACACATGACAGTAAATGAAAATTACAGAAAAGCACAAGTAAGCCATGGAAGTCAGCGATTAATCACCGCTTCTGCCGTTTCTTCTCTGATAACCTTTTACCTCCCAGTGATCGAGTTGGTTTGATTTCCAGTTCGCTCGAAACAGACTTCGAGTGGATCCCACGTTTTTCTCGAATTTCACTGTAGAACTGACGGCCAGCACGTCCTCGCTGGCGTCTGAGAGCCCGATCCAAATTTCGTTTCAGTTTTCCATTCAAGGCTTCCACTGGAAAAGTTTGCTCCATAACAGAGCTGTTCTCAGTCTCGTCCAACTCACAAACTCCATGGGCACGTGCTTCCTGTGTCAAGTTAAAACCGAAACCAGTTTTATTACTACGGTTAACGCCTTCTATGCTAACTTTGAGACTGGTAATAAACCGTTAGCAGACACGATATAGTGTAACAACGTATACACAACCTGTCAAGTTGAGGTGTGGAAGGGAAACTATATACATCTATATACATCAAACTATGAACTGCTTTATCACTACTGAAATTACAACAGATGACCAAATTTTATTGTGTAAGTTTGTCTGAATCAGCCTCAATTGTCGTTCTCCAGTTTAAAGTCTACCTTTTCAAGTAACCTTATGACACGCACTGGACAACATCGATTAATGCGCTTTGAGTCTGATAATTAATTCTGGGTTTGTCAAGCCAACCCAGCAGTGCCAATATTGAACATCCGGTGGTGCCAGCTCCATCGATAGGCTACTCGATATGTCAAACGATCAAAATGAGCGCCAGCAATGTGTCGCACAGGCATTTTAATATACTGACGGATAAACCACAAGTACTTCTAGTTTCCCGTATGTGAATGTGCGAGACCCAATCACTTACAGAGTCACTACCTTCGTCCATGTCCACGAGGTCATGAAGAAGCTCGGATTCAATGGTAGTCACTGTAGGTGAACTTAGGGGGCGAGTGGAAGACACTCTGTCGTCGTTCAGTTCCCCAGGTTCTTCATTGTCCATTGCCAAATCCTGGAAAGTTGGAACCACAAATTAGAACAATACACGAGAAATGTCAGAATGCTAGTAAAACATGTACGTGAGGATATTGACAGCCACAACTAATCAGTGAAGTAAGTGGTCATATAGACAAGAAACCTACGCAGTTAGTCTTCAGTGACCGCTGACGGAAAAGACGGAACACGCCGGTGAAAGAGTGAGCCAGATAGTTGGGGGTAAGCACTGCAATGAAACTATGCTGCTGAAGTTCTATGTATACACTTCTCAGAATCAGCAGCTTTCAAGATGGTATCAAGGCGAATAAATTTTAAACAAAAGTAAGTAATCACAGGCAACAGTGTAGCGGACTCATGACATACGCTCAAGAACTCCAAACAAAACCAAATGGGCCACTGACGACGCCGTATTTTACTCGCCAGGAAATACGTTTTCAGTTCGCATATCGCAAGGTGTTTTCCGACAAGTGCTATGCAAGGTTACGCGTGAGCGCAATACTGTTAGTAATCTTAATTCTAGAACGAATCCGATGACGCAACTGAAGCTCAAATTCACGATCGTGAAATGAATTACTCAAGTCTTGTTTACCAACAACCAGTAGAAGGGGACCCGTTTACCAATCTGGAAGACACGGGCAACTATGACCCTCATAATCACAACGAAAACGATCAGATCGCGGAATTACAGTACGTAATGGCTCTCAGCAGCACTTGAGGAATCAAGCTATCTAGAAAAAAGACCCAGTAGCTTCTTTTGACATGTTTACAAGGAAGTTGATTTCTAAGCAACAAACGATCAGTTTTGGGCTATATGTTGCCTGACGTAGCAGAGTGACACAAAGGAGAAAGTAACTCTATACACGAGGAAAAACAACAGTCTCAATACATATCACGGAATGAAATATATCTAACACGGAAATGATCACATGAAGTGGCAAACATGTAGCAATACACAGGAAAAAATAAGGACTGTGTAGGGTGAAGAAGGAGAAAACACTACGCAGGTGCACGTACAGATTCACAGAACAAACAACATTGGCTTCTGTCTTCCGCCACATCAGCCATCGTGTCCAACCAGAGATACTCACTGTCCTATGGATGGCAGCCATACTGAAATAAGGTTTAGTATCAGTTTCCATAGCCCAAAACGAAATCACACACTGACCACCAAACAACCGCCTTCATCATAACTCACCACTTAACAAACAAGGTACGGCGTGACATGTGGTAAGCTCGCATTCGTAATATTTAGCCAATCTAACGAATCCCGAGACGAGATTATCAGCCTTAAAGGTCGACGAGGTGTGTCCGTCCCGAAGGCATGTACGCCAACTTTAACTGTTGACAAGGTGGTCCCACTACACGCCGTTCATGATCGAATACGAATGCTTCACGACTGTTCTCCATGTGGGCAGGCCGGGTCTTACAGTCGGAAATGAGACCGCTCGCAGAGTGGAATCACAATCGGTTTCTCGCAGAACGACCGACACCGTGCCAGTGCCACATATGGTGTACGCTGGAAAATATCAACCCTTAGCTATACGATTTGTTATCGCGTCGGACAACCCGACGGCGCTGTTGCACCTACCGAGCTTCACTCATCCCTCGGCGATTCAAAACGGCTCACAAAAACAAGAAAAACAATGAGCGTAGAGCCCTGTCAACCTCGCAAAAGCATCTTACACGGAGAAACTAAAGCCCCCAATCTGTCTGAGACATTCTGGGCATACCGCAAATCCTCAGTGTCTGTGGACCGTGGGTCCTGGAGTCGAGTACCTGAGACCACTTCCATTCCATTGTACGCACAACCTATCACAAGGAACTCCAGCATCTCGTCTATCTACAGAATGAACAGGGGAAGGAAAATGGAAACATTTGTTGCACTCCATCTAAGACACTGAAGATCGAAGATAAGGTCTACAGCAACGCAAACCTTATCTTCCCAGAGATAGCACAGTAAGTTGAGTTCAGGATGTCCATATGCCGCACTGTGTTCTAAATTGGCGTAGTGATCCAGAGGGCTACGCTGAAACAGGATTTCGGATCCTTCAGATTCACCCACGACAGACGACAAAGAGAGGCAGCCGCAAAAAAAGCAAATATGTACCGCATCATTGGCTAAGTAGGGGTGCTGAGAAATTGGAGCACGGACCAAACAGTTCACGGCAAAACTACATTTGTGGTGATAGTATTGCTGCCTTCCTTGTACGGAATGGGGTTGCAGAAAGTACCCTCGAAAGACGAGCACTCCAATCGCACAAAAGTTGACCGTAAGTGCCGACGTATTATTCTGTAGGCTTGAACCCCCCACCCAACTAACTCTCGGAAGCCCGATCTAGTGAGTGCAGCACCAATCAGAATGAGTCATCAACGTCTCATTCACTGGGACTACGGGCTGAGTTAGTTCATCACTGACGGGCGTGCGAACTTTTGAGTCATTGGCTCCGGTATGCTTCCCAAGAAAACCCTATCTGCTGCTACCTTGTTGGTCAGGTTTTAAAATCAGAGGCTCCGGATTAGGTCCCCCGAGAAAATACTAACCCTGTTTGTTCCCGCGGTCGAACTGTTGAGTCAGAAACCCAATTTTGGGTTGCACACGTTAATCTGAAAACCTATCTCTGAAAGCAAGATGTTGTTCGTAGGGACATGGAATGTGCATACGATGCTGGGTCGATGCTGCATGACGAAGCCGGAACGCCGTACCGCACTGGTCACCATGGAACTGAGCCGTTACGGCATCGATGTTGCACACTTGAATGAGACTAGGCTTGCTGAACACGGGCAGTTCCGAGAAGCATGTACAGGGTGAACTCATTGCTGCTGGGTAGATTATCAGACAAAATGTGCTTGGGAGCACCATGTTCATCTCGTAGTGGTCGGACGCATTGATACGTTGATAACAGGTCAGCCACACAGCATCGCCACTCAAATAGTATCCATACGCCTACGAATCGGTTGAGGCAAGCCCGCAACATTTTTAAGTGTTTGTGATCCAATCACGTTTCATATAAATGATAGTAAAACCCGTTCTATGATCAGCTGTCCGCGACAGACCACTTGACGCTGGTGAGTGTCCGACCGTTAACTTCTGTCGCCAGTTAGGTGCGACTCAGCAGCCTGGCTGAGAGTCGTCGGGTTCCACAGCCTTGGCGCAGTCAGTCGGAACGGTGACTATCTGCTCCACTTGCGCTACCCATTAGTTGGCCGTCACATACGCCCGAAGCCAGCCACACGCTAGCGGTATTACGATATGGACTCACTCACCGTTTGCTCGACTACGTGATCGTGCGACTTCCGTGGAGTGTAATGGGAGTGATGCGCAGGGCACAATGTAGTACAGATCACAGGCTAGTCAATATGAAGTTTATATATGTATGCAAGCTTGTTTGTTGCGGATTATCCGGGATGCTGCATAAACTAGATGACAGAAGGCTGAATAACTCAAAGAGAACACCATTTTACTCGGTAGTTGCTGTTCGTCTGATAGGCCCTCCCGTATTCGCTAACCCTGACAGTATCTAGAAACATGTTGAGGAACAGACCACAGCAACTGTTCGGACGAGCGGTATCCAGCATCAGGAACACTTGGGCGGTTATATCCCGCATTATGCAAAAGAGCCACGTTCCGGAGTGTTCGCCGTCAACTCACCGAACGGCTTGACAGGATGAAAGATGAAAGTTCCGCGGGAAGCTGGAAACGATTTCCGATCCATTCACATCGTCTACCGGTAGCCTACTACCAAAGATTAGGTGAAGGTCAATAGCACGCCACATGATGACAAGCCCTCACGCGTCATCACCCCACGTTTAGCAGAGGTGTAAACAGCTACTAGACAAGTGCGAAGCTGAAAGATTGAAGATAAAGATGGGTTGCCAGAGTAACTTCTGAAGCATGACGACCAACTTTTGCGACGCGCTTTGCGTCAGTTAGTTCATCCCATCTGGGAGCATGAAACCGTCTTTCATGAGTTCAAGGATATCCTGTCAGTGCTTTGTTTAAAGGTAAGGGTAGAAATTAGAGCAGACAGTTACGGGGCATCCGCTTACTCAGCTGCGTCGGAGTGGTGTTAGTAAGAATCCCGCTGAGCCGACTCAGTGCGGAAGAGCTGAAGACCAATTTTCCCAGGGAGCGGTGTGAATTTCGGGCGAGTCGTGGGATGTGGTATTCGTTGCTCAACAGATCCAGAAGTGCCGTGATTGTGGTACGTCCTCTGTGCAAATTCCACCAGTCTGATTCCGTGAGCCGTGAAGCACTGTGGGCAGTACACAGTAAGCTTAGATGTTCGGGTAAGGTCGTCAATTTAACTGAAGTGTTTCGTGTGGGTATGAAGGCGAATGTGTCATCGTGTGGACCGACCTGTGGTGATCCTAATATTGTCAATGGTGTGAACCAGGGTTGTGTTCAAGTTTGACGGCAGAGATAACGGTCGTACTTCAGAACTCCGGGGATATTGTTCAATTCGAATACCGCACGGATGGTCTATTGCGACACAGCAGACGTTTAGGAGTTCTAAGTTGGCCACATACTTGGACAAAAGGCATGTTGTTGCATGCAGACGATATTGCGCAAATTGCATACGGTGAAGGGAAATCTCAACAAGTGGACTACGGATTTCGTGATCGCGGCATACCAATTTGGTTTGGATATCAACACGCGTGAAACAATTTCTTTCAATCACCTCCGGTTGCTTGCAACTGGAATCTGCATCAATAGTGTGAAAGGATGCACAGATTCCTGGTGCTTGATTAGTAATCTGTCGACAGATCTGTCAGTGGCGAACTCATGTGGTGAATGTTAGCGTTGCTTTCGGGAATCCTGAAAGATGTCTGGAAGAACCGCAGCCTGAAGATGGAAGTAAAGTTTGCCGTCTATCGCGCAAATGTTTGCGCTGTCGTGAGGCAGTGAAACTTGGGCAATGTATTAACTGAATGTGTGGTGTCAAGGGTGCTTCTGTCTGCAATATCTAGGACGCATCTTGGTTATTCGGTGATCAGATATGGATCCCAGCACTGACGTACTTTGGCGAGCGGATCCGGATTGGAATGAAGCCATCGTGATTCTCACTCAGCTTTATTAGCTAGAACACGTCCGTAGTGTTGGGTACGATTGGATTTCGAAGCAGCTGATGTACGGACAATTGGAAGTAGGTAACCGAATTCCTGGTGATCAGAAGCTGCGATACCGTGATGTTATTCAGGTTAGCTTTGCACGCTGTAATGTCGATATTAGATTCTGGGAGGACCGCGCCTTGAGCAATACGACCCGGACGGGTATCCGAAGGTCCAACGGGCGACAGTCCCGTAGCCGTGAATTTAAGCACACAATGCGTGAATGAACTACATGCGTCAAAAGCCATGGCGTCATGAATGTATGGCTTTGCAACGGCCCTCTCGGATTGCTGAGTCGACGGCGTACCCATAGCCTACTGTCGGTGCAAACAGGTTGTTTATTACACCTAGTTTTTCGTTCGTATCAGCTAACGGCTGTCGTCGCTTGGTAAATCACCCGCTCTCCTTTTCAAAAAAACTGGGTCGTGCTGGCCTTCTATCCTTACTTTTCTTTAGCTTCAGTGTGTTGTATGACGTACGTCTTGACTGTTTTTTGACCCGACTTTAATGTTTTTTTGTTTTTCTTTCTTACATTGTCTAGAATGAAAAAGTATGTACCCCTATTTCGAACTACTTCTCACCTCAAAATTTCGACACCTTTTTTACAGCCTACATAACACCATTGGTGCTTTTTTTGTTTTGTTTTTGAGGGACAGAGGTTTCACTTTCACATTAGTCTACCATCTGACTAACCAGCGCTGGCCAACCGCATCACAAAGGCCTCCATTCACACGCCTGCTGGTCTTATACATCCCGGTTTGCATTAGATACGTGGAGTGTCAATAAAATCAAAGCCGCACAGCTTTAGCCGCTGTCACTGGCAACTTCGAAAAGAATGCTGCCAACTGTGCAGATTGTTAAAGCTGGTGATAAACGTCATCGTTGACTGCATGCGGGCTACAGTCCGCGAGAATAGACGTCGCAACAATCAGGCAGCATTTGTGATAAGCATCCCTTAACAGTAACTTGCAGTCTGATAGCACAAAGGTGGTTGACGAGCATCCAGTCAAGCAATGTCTTTTCTGAGTATGTGCTTACTACGGTTTGAGCAGCAGGACCTCAAGACAAGCGCCCATTGTACATGCATGACGAAAAGGTGGATAGAATTTCAAGCTGTAACACTGTGAAATAATCCTGGAGTCTTGTTTCAACGAGATAGCGAATGTTTCTAATGTACATGCAAGAACTGTCCGTTGACCTACCTAGGTTTGCTCGAACATTCAAAGTGAGAAGCACATGTGGTGTCCTGCTAGGTATGTAGGGATTTCTGTCTATCAGGCAAAGACGTCATTTTGATGTTTGCCTCATCATTATTCTTGCTATGACTTCCGTCGCCGACAGCAAACGAGTTAGTCGCTGGTGTGTCCAAAAGCAAGATCGGAGGAATACCAAGGGAAGAATGATATAACAGACGAAAGGAAAGCGTCACAGACTGTTTTGGTGTAGCAGAATGTGATATAAGAGCAGAGCCGGTCGCCACCCCACCCCCCGGTCATTCATGGTAATAATACCGAACAATTCACAATTAACACAAGTTGGTAATGATGTTAAGAAATTGACCCAACTGATCGATCCACAAACGGCACGTTCTGCCAAGCCTTATCACCTACACATTGTTAACTGTACTCAACGTGCGTGGGGGTGAGGGGTATGTGAACTAATATCTAAATAGATTGTACCGAGCAAAATCTGTCTTATCTCACAGCTACCAGTGGGCCATTAGGAGTATGGAATTGGCGACACCATTAAAATGATCAGCCAGCGGGAGTAATTGGCCGAAAACATTTGGTTGTCTGACTGACGTCGTAATGACCAGCAATAATCAAACGAGATACACAGTGGTAAGCTGCATAGCGAGCGGACTAGCAGTAACGGTTTCGTGGTCCTAACCTACAGACGCACTAGCATAATAGACGGGAAGGCTCTTAATAATTTCTGGGCCATGTGAAACTCGGTTGTTGCACCTAATACAAGGTGGCATACTGAATACACCCCTAGTGAGATCACAGTTGTAAAAACGGTGCTGCAGAAAAGTAATTTTTGGAATGAACCACTTCAAACATATGTGGAAACTCGATCTGAAACCCACAGGAGACTAATCCGATATAAAGATACGTACACTGACAGTCAACTCCCAGTTAAGTCACCGAATGACTCAGTATAAGCAATTCCGACCTGGGCTGAGCCTCAGATGTGTTATTAGTTCGAAACAATGAACACAAGTAGTGTGCATTTATACAGAGGTAAATGATGTAGGCTGCACATAAAAATAAGTCGACATATGGGATTATATATAATACACTATGAACCTATTACTGATTTGATAGGGTGGTTGTAGAGAAGGCGAATATCAAGCCAGACCGAAGGCACTGCAGCTCCGACCACCTCCAAACGCAACAGTGATGCGGAATGTCCGTGAACACTCAAATGAAAATTCGCTACTAATCTAGCCTGAGACAGCTCTAACCCAGCGCCACCAAACTATGAGAACTACATGTTCCGTGTTTAATCTATCGAACTGCGTTCCGTTCGACGATTGCTGAACAGAGGACCAGCGGCCCCGACGGTAATAAACAGCCGATCGCTACGAAAAAGGTAGGATCAACGGTGCGGTAGTTTACTTAACAAATGAACCGATCTCTTCAATGATGTAACGAAGCTCATGACCCGTCAGCAACAGTGAGATGAAGTAGGCTTTGCTTACGACAGATGCTCATTCACGTGACCACCAAATCGTTAATGTCGTGTATTCACTTACCCACTTACGACGAGCTCCCTTATCAGCATGATGCACCCCGTTTAGCAAAACGTGTTGTCTGTAGAGCGGTCTCTTCTCTCATCAGGAATTTCATGGGGCAGCCCCCAACCACCTCATGAGAACATCTTCCTGAGGTCTAATGATTGCGTACATACGGAAATTGTCACAGCCACATCGTGTCACCGTAGCGAAACGTGTCCGTTTAAGGTGGGGGGTTCTAAACGTCGTCGAACATTCGGACACTGACACCTGCGGTTAATCGCGCGCATCGGGTGACAACAATGGATAAGTAGCGATGGAACTGAAAATGGGATATCACGTAGTGAAACACCACCAGGCTCGTTTGTGATATTTTCAGGAGTGCACATGTTTAGGTGCTTAAGTCACTCATTACGGATGCCAAACGTCAAACTGATTAGCACAAAATGTGTAGGTGAACATACACTTTGATAAATTAGAAACCATAGGTCGGATTCACTTTTCAAGTTAAGAGTCTCGTGATTCAAGGAATTTGCGGTTGAGCACTTTAAGACAAGAAATCGAGCTATGTGACTTGCAGGGTGCCGTTGTTTAGATGGGCTGTCTGTAAAGTAAGGAGTGGAACAATGAAAACCGCAATGAAGTTGCTTTAAAATATTGTTGTACCTTTGCTTACAACAAGTATAGTTGTTCGCAACCTCAACGTCGTGTGCTTGATTCGAGCACTGTTGCGAATGAAGTGCCATCACCCGCCATTTTTTACTTCAAAAACGGGATAAGTCTTCCTTTTCATGTTTGTATGGCAAATCTATATGAAACACTACCGTAATTTTATCAGCCATTGTTAGGGCCTCTGAAAACTTTATGCCCTCAAAATCAGGGACGCTGAACAAGAGACTGGCAGTGGGGTACTTCTCAGCCCATCCCTTCCTGTCGCATAAGCGGCCGAGAAGAGATCGTTGATCTGAAAGAGCTCATCCGACCACTTTCTATCTCCTGTTTTTTAATTTATAGCTTCAAGTCAATGCAATCAGGAAACGGTGGCGGCCTCAATATTCGCATTCTGGGATAAACATCAACAAAGTGTACGGGTGAACAGGTTCTCGACCCCTCTTTCAAAGAAACAGATGAATCAGGGTATCAAGAATAACACGTTTTTGCTATTCACGCCCAGAGGTCGTCAAAAATACTACACTACTACTACTACTATTACTACTACTATACTACTACACTACACACTACAAGTATGTGAAGCTGTTCGCGATCATAAGCAGACTGCCTGCAATAAAGAAAGCAAACGGGGGAATTTTTCAGTTTTGAGGTGGTATTTTACACTTTGAAATTACAAGGCGTATTCTATACAAACCAGTTCTGTCAGATGCACCTTGTTTGGCATGGTCCACGTCTTTGATAGAAGGGCTAAGAAAGACCATGCGGTAAACATAACGCCAGGAAGAAACTCAACAAGCTCATCTGGTTCCTCAGGGGCACCTTCCAGAGCGCCGTCCAGAGTAAAACTGAATGAGGAAGAGATCAGACATTTCTCGCGAACACTACTAGGAATGACGGACGCTCAAGGCAGTTGTCCAAACACACTCACTCTGATTGTGTACCTAACAAATTCGTGTCATTGAAACCTCTCTGCAAAAAACATATCACAGAATGTTACGCGCACCTGAACCGAAGACAACCCTTAGGTCTAACAAGACTATGATGGCTGCCTGTAAGTGCTGATGCTCCCAAACCGTTTAGGGGCCAAAAGGTTTTCAATGCACACTTGACCGGATCGGAAAACTACATGTACTTTATGCAACTGACAACCCACGAACCCCGTGAGCCGGGGTACTGTGAAGCCAGCGAGTCGGCTGAACTCAGAAGAGATTAGACTGATGTGGTTGTGAGTATCACACATGCATTGTACAAGACGATCTCGACGGCACCTTGATAAATGTCCGTATGTATACATGTGATGGTGGTGAGATGGAGGGAAGTATACATAACAGAGCCTATGGATGTGGAAACTGGCCCTTTCCATCTTCGGATGTTGTACAACCGCAACCGATATAGGCCTTCAAAGGAAAACGATGAACTAGTTAAAAAGCGTTTACGTAGTGACAGCAACGTACGTCCCTATGGTTGTTTATCAATTTCTTTGATGGGAATGTTGGGCCGATAGCGCGTGTGATGGTTACTTACCCGGAAACGGAGCATCGGCCAATGAATGGGCTATGCTATCCACAGAACTAGTCAGTGACGTGTGTTATTCAACCTTTCGTTGCAATCATATGCCCTCTTGATAAATCTTATTTCGCATGGTACATATTTAATTCAAGCCATTTCCAGAAACTCAACACCAACCTTCACGAATTCTTCGGAAAATTGTGCCTCACGATCGTCTTTGTTGGTTTCAGGTTCCGAAGGTGGCTTTACAAAATACGGCAGCTTTCCGCGCTGGAAATCATTCAGCACGCGTTTGGCAGTTGTCATTAAATCGGGTTCCCCGCCCTGGTGTGGAAGAGCGAAAAAAACACGAAGAATGTGCCGTGAAAACAAAACGATAAACACAGCACGTCAATAATGTAGCCGTACTTACGGACCCAATGGTTATAGCCTGAAGTGAATCACAAGTTGTCAACATACCTTCAATAATTTACCAGTATGACGAGCAACAAGTTCTAGGAATACTTCGGGATTTGTATTCCATGCTGGCTCGGACATATCCGGTGCGCTGGGATCAGAGTCTCTGAGGGCTGGCAGTCGATATCTGGCCTGTATATAATCCGTTTGAACACGATCGAGAACATCTTTTATATACAAATCCGGCTGATGTAAATATTCCACGCGAACCTGGGTGCGACAAGCAGGATACCAAACAAAAAGAAAACAAGTCACCCGGGCTTATTCTTTCTAGTAAATGACCTAAACAAGCTATTTAAAAGGCTTAACCAAAGGTAGTCAGGCCCAAATATTGCAGAAAAATAAGAGAAAAAAAAACAAACTTCGGCCCAAAGGTAGAGAAGAAAGAAGGAAGAATGCGGCTTCTTACACAGACTCCATGGTTAAACTCAAACACTCAACAGGGGAGGCCTACACAATACCAATGAACAAACAGGCTGAAGGCGAATCATTACGGTGCAGCTTTTATTGGAATATTTTAATGGCCCTTTACTCCATACAGTTTACATAATCTGGCTGGCCAAAAATTGACTAACGAGATCAACAGCATGGGAAACATACCCTCCAACTGATGTGGTTGCCTAAATTGTTCTGAACTACATCACTGCTTGTTCTCGTTTAACTGTGCACCGATCGACTGCGGTATCAGCAGTGCTCGGGGTGAGAAATAATTGACCGGATTCTTACAAACCAGAATGGCGACATTCCTTGATTTAACTACCCATTATACTTCTCTTTACCTTAACGTTTATCCGTCAATGTTACTCGACGCGCGTGACTGAGCGCAGACGTTAGGTATCTAACTGAAGACATACTACGTACTGTACTATGACAGGCAACGCTTCCTAAGCGTACAGTGTACCGCTCCCAGGATTACCTCATACTTACGGTCCTTAAAGTTTGGAGAGAAGCCTGTGTTACTAGAGATGATTCAGGTTGAGGAATACCGTCCTAGTCTTGGCGATACGAGCCTCTATCTTATTTTGCATACTGGCCATTGCTGATGTACCTTCTTAAGTGCAAGAAAGGGTCAACCTTATTAAATTCATTACTTAAGGTCAAGTACACGTGACAAACCTCTGTGGTGAAAAACGGATGGCAGTCGCTTTCAAGTCTGTGTACTTTGTGCTCTCCCTTCGGAATCGGCCACCCAAGTAATCCTTGTCAACTACTAGTGACTAATCGATTTGCGGATTGCATCATCATCATCATTATCATAAATAGCAATACAACAGTGGTTCACATTAAATGCTTAACTGCCACACAACCATGAAGAAAAAGCAAACCCTATATAGAAAGAGAGAAGGAAAAAAGAAGGGGATGGGAAGGGACCTAACTACTGAAAATAATTACCTCTATATTCAAACATTCAACATCAAGATGCCTACACCTTGCAAACAAACAACCGAGCTGCAAGTGAGAGTAAGGCGTCATCAGCAAGAGAGCTTCCTTACGGCTTTCACTGCTCTGCGTCAGTAAATGCACTCACTTCACAGACAACTTGTTGAATGGTATACTTGCTTACTGTTCTCCACACCTCAAACAGCATACACGATCGGATACGAATGGACAACACAACCAATATGATCTCGCCTTGGAAAGAGCTGTAAGTTCGCTCTGGTATGTTCATACTGAGTCGATCTGCCATTGACGACAATGGCTGCATTTCCTACTTTCTGTAAGTTGTTCGTTAGCCAATTACCGTGATTTCGAACGTGTCAATCTTGGCAGACGTCTACAGTATGTGACGTTATTCAGTCAAAGTGTTTCCAGAGATGTTCTAGAAAATTAAGGTATTGTGGTCGGATACGTGAATCTGAGCAGCAAATATTATGACGAGATAGACGGCTTGTGTCAATCGGCTGAAGCACTATCGTCTTAAAATATCTGACCGGACAAAATTGGAATTGGTAACGTGCATCAGGTCTACGGAGGTCACGGATGAGTAACTTATTCCGACCAACCTTTTGGGCGGGAGCCCACCAATGGGTTCAGCCATCATCAGTTTGAGTAGTGAGACAGTCTTGCCATCGCGTACTCCTCTGTCCAAATTCTTCAGATGAAATCGTGACATATCAGTCCGTTCTGGACTGCCCAATCAGCAGAAAACTTTTTGACTTCTCATTCAATAGTCTCACAGAACTCATGGACGGCTCAGCCTGGACACAACCGATTCCGATCATTGTCAACAGATGTTTAGGGCTGGAAAACATGTGCAAGCTATAAGTGAATTTAAAAACAAATCACAGCACAGTGAAAGCCTTACAGGAGAAAGCCGGCCACGGTCACATACGAGATCAAGTTCTATGGATGTGTTGTGGGAATGATGAATAAAAAGAGCAGGCAAAAAATGGTGACTGAATACACCCGGCAACAGTTAAGCAGTCGATCGGAGAAACGGACTGCTTCGCTCATCACCGGTGAGCGCATGCTCAACCAGTGCACACAAGAGTACGAGTCCCGAGTCAACCATTCCAGCACACTTTTAACTAACCGTGTATATACCTGCTTTATCTTTATGCGCTAGGTGGGTTCCAGCTGGGACAGCAACAGAAAATACTTGGTCACGACGAGTATCCTTTAAGCCAACGTTAGTTGAAAATGCAATGCAAACTAGTGCTTACTGTAGGAACACGTAACACTACGCGAGACTAGTTTGGACGATTCCGTGAAACCGAGTCGGAGAGCTCGTCCAATAGTAAACAATGATGCAAGTGGCAGAAAGAAAATACAGTTACTACGAGAGCTATTAAATTACGTTTACCAGATTGGGATTCAGGCTCCTTTGTTTGATTGTCCTAACTACCGTTTAATTTACTCAGCTCATTCACAGTTAAACTGAAAAAAGACAGTTCCTGCGTTACACCCCCAGTGTTATCCAGATGAAAAACAAGGTGAATAAACGTACCACGCCCTTCATGACCAACTCTGCTTCAGTTGCCCCATCCGGATAGACCACGCCCGGGCAGTCAATAAGAAAGATGGACTTCATTAGGTTCACGTATTGCCAGACTTTGGTCTCGCCAGCCAAGGGGGCTACTTTACATACTTTTCTGTTGCTGTGGTAATAGAAGAGTGTAGAATAAGAGAGACCCTGGAGAAAAAAATTGTAGAGACGTTTTGATCTACAAGATGAATTCCAGCAATTTCAATAAAGATAACTGCCAGCTCACGAGCAACTCAGTGTAAGAATGGGACGACTTGACACGACGGATATCTAGCGGAAATCAGCTAACCTCAGACGTCTAATTAGTAAAAGCCAGTATTTTCAAAAGATGGCACTATCGTTTGTAAAAAGTGTGAAGTGCCTCAGCCAAAGTGCGTTTGTTGTGCTTGCCTGGAGAATTGTCTCAGTCGTACTGGTGTGACAATAAACAATGTCAGTATGTTTAAGGTCCGGTCACACAGATTCCCACAATTTAGGTTTGGGCAAACTGATAGTGACCAGCTCACATACAACCTAGTGTTTTGCGCGCACAGCATCTTAGGTTGCCGGGCGACTTCGTAGAGGGCAGATGCGACACGTTGAGCTATACTAACCCAAATTAAGATACGACATGGCACGTGCTTTGAAAATCGGCCCAACCATCACAAAACGCAATATGCGGCACAATGTTTCGTCCCCGATCTCACAAAGCATCCCATCAGCCCTTCAGAAAAAAATACATAAAACAGGCTTTTTAGAAAACCAACCGTAGAGCGTTGATGATGCTACTTTTGCCAACGTTGGGATATCCGATGATACCGACGGAAATTTGGGGCCGGTGTTTGCTGTGCAACGAAGAAAGTTGCCGAAGCAGCCCCATTAAGGCAATCTTGCCGATAGGCTTATTCATGTCCGCGTGGAAGATCATTGTCGGATACTCCTCGGATAAAATTGCCTTCCAACGTTTCTACAGCGGAAAAGAGATTTCGATTGAAACTGCGTAAAAAAGCGTGCACCATGCGGATTAGTAGATGCGTTAAAGTGACCACGTTAAAAACACGCACCGTTATCCAGACTGGAACCAGATCCACTTTATTGATGACAAAGATGAAGTGTTTGTGTGGTTTCTCTGTTTTCAAATATTTTTCAATGTACGCTGAACGAGTGCCCATCGGATCCCGAGCATCTAGAACGTACAATACCACGTCCGAGGAGTCCAGTACCTACAGAGCAGAAAGGGAAACAACGATGTACACGATGCATACAGCAAAACACCGCGCGAGCTTTCGCGAAGAAAATGAGACAAGAACGTGCTCATGTGCTAGGAAGCCATTTATAGGAACATTCTTGGGATGTAATGTGATAAGCCAAAAAAACGGAGGAGAAAGGTATGGGTAGACATGAAACTGCCCAAACATGGATTCTTTATTAAAATAGCTCAATGGGCTCAAAAAGCTTCATTCAGCAAGCGTTACCTTTTACAGGAAGTGACAGATGAAACTGATTTACCTTCCAATGCTCATCGTGTGGAAGCATACGAGCCAAATACAGCGACACGCCAGCGTGGTGAAAGACTGAATGATCTTGATTATGCTGACGACAAGGTGTTGCTGTTTGACAACTTTCCATCAGCACAAGCAATGCTAGACGCTATTTCGCGTTCTGCCAAATACTTCGGAATGCGCTTTGCAGCCTCAAAATGCTAAGTGCTTCTGCAGGATTGCTATGACTACGTAGATTTGATGTTAGATAATGTAACCATGGAGGTTGTTGACCGGTTTGTATACCTGGGAAGATGCAACAGCGTCGGCGGTGGAGGTGTATGGAATGAAATATAAGCGCGTATCTCTAAGGCTAGGACGGTATTCGCTAATTTGAGGCATCTCTGGCGACAGAGAGGTATTTCTCTGAAGTTGAAAGGTCGTGTATATAAGACAACGGTGAGGACCGTATTACTTCACAGCAGCGAGACCTGGCCGCTCAGGGTAGAAGACGTGAACCGTCTTCAAGTATTTGACCACCGATGTCTGCGTTCAATCGCTCGTATCGGGTGGCACCAGCGTGTAAGTAACGAGGAGGTTAGAAAGCGGGTGTTTCGTAGTGGTTGCCAAACGAGTTCTCTTGTCCAGTCTCTACGTTTGCACAGGCTTAGATGGTTGGGTCACGTATTAAGGATGCCAGCTAGTCGTCTTCCACACCGAGCACTGTTCGCTGACACTGCGACCGACTGGTGTAAGGTGCGAGGTGGTCAGATAATGACCTGGCTTAGGGAAATAAAGTCGTTCACGAAGGGGTTGGCCAATGTAGATCGAGTTCGTCTCCCGGGCTGGGGCCCTCGCGACTCACAGAGTCGGTGGTTGGAGACACTAGATGAGATGGCAGCTAATCGAGCTCAGTGGCGTGAATGTTGTTGTTTGGCCGAGTTGCCTGTGAAGTGAGTGCATTTAATGGCGCAGAGCAGTGAAAGCCGTAAGGATGATGACGCCTCACTCTCACTTGCAGCTCAGTTGTTTGTTTGCAAGGTGTAGGCGCCTTGATGTTGAATGTTTGAATATAGAAGTAATTATTTTCAGTAGTTAGGTCCCTTCCCATCCCCTTTCTTTCTTCCTTCTCTTTTTGTATATAGGGTTTGCTTTTTCTTCATGGTTGTGGAAGGTAAGCATTAGTGTGAACCACTGTTGTATTGCTGTCTATGATGATGACACTTCTAAAGGCAAATCTAATCGCGGAAAAAATCGATTGTTGTTGCATCAATTCGAGAGTGCATACTGGAATGTGCATGTGGTTTTAATTATGACACTGCTCGACCAGCGGTCTTGGTAACCAGCTGGTTCAAACATGAGATTATCAGTCCACGATAAAGTGAAGAGAGAAGAAGCACTGCACGAAGTGAGCCAGAATAGCCACATGAAAATGGGTGACAACCTTTGGGTGAATGGTGAGCACAAGCTGGTGAAAACCTCCTTAACCCATCACTTGTTGGGGCATATACCTATGAAGAAGCAACACGTTGGTCCACGGGCTTAGGAGGACATGCGATCGTCAACACGAAACCACCGTTCCAGACCCATGGGGAAACGTTTCAAAAGAATTATATAACGACCCAATGGGTGGCATGCAGACGAAAGAGTGTTGTCAAGTTGCCTAAACCAAGACGAGAGTATTGAAGATGAATAAGATTCGAGTTAGTAGTTGGGAGATTGGAAGATGCGTTGGTACCATCGTAAGGATGCGTGTTGGTACAATATGACCAATTCACACGCTAGTTTGCATTGTAGTTATCAATGGCGGTTAGTAACAGCAGACGTGAGGGAAATAGGAAGTCTGCGAAAAACTGAACGAGAAAAAACAGTTCGTCGTATATCGCACTGCAAAACTGGTGGGATAATGTCACAATTAACCAAAAATGTTGTTTCTCCACCACCACTGTATGAGCCTCCGCTTGAACAATATAAATATGGTGGAGCTTATCAGTTTTTTGAACACGTTTGGTTGAGAGCAAATATACCCTTGGCTGAAGGTTCCCTGTCTTCTTCATTTGCGGTAGTTCGTGCGTCGTCGTATAGTCCGTGATAACGCAGATCGTTAGTGCAACCGTCGTAGCTAAGCCGGGTTATCGTGAACGCTGAGCGTTAGTGATTTTGCATCAATTGTCAACCCACGCAGTTCATAACAAAAACCTAACCTGACCTGCCAAGCCAACTGAACAGGTTTGAAAGCAGACTCTTGAGACATATTGGGAAGTCTTGGACGCAGTGATTGTGTTTATAAAAATTCTTAATAAGAAAACAAACAAACCAAATGGGAACAGCCAAATACAAGTAAAAAAAAGTGCTGCGAGCATGATGAAGACTTTAGACAGCACAAAAATGTATATAATTGCGTGATATGTACGAAAGTGCTTCTGACAGCCAATGACGATCACGTGAGTACTCACGCAAGAAGAAAGCACCTATATGAACATGACCAATAGTTAACCGTTTTCCTGGGAAATACCCGATGAAAATCTGAATGCGCTGGTAGACATGACATATATCCCTTACGTTAGAACTCCTTGCAAGTAGGGGATGTGAGCTTTGTGAAGAAAGCGGAAAAGTGGTTCAATAAACCTACTTTGAATAGTTCATTCCAAAGTCGTTTGGACTGCCCAGCTTTGAAGTGCGGTTGTTTGACCAGGTCGCGCACACCATCATCTTGTCGTAATCGATGTCTGTCTTGAGCAGCGTCATACTGTTGCTGTGTGGTCTCAGCATTATGAACTAAAGCCTAAAAGTGAAACACAAGAAATAACTTTAGGTAAAACAAACGGAGTTAAATAGGAAGACTCAAGAGTTCACTTGGGAGGGGAAACAAGACAAAGATGTATGGCTTACCGTCAACAGGTTAAAGTCACCCCATGTGGTGTGGTACTGCCATGTGGGTTCACGGATAAGAAGACAGTATGCACAGTCTGCCTTACGCCTGGGAGATTAAATTCTCGGCTATCAAAACCAAACGCACCTGTAGACTGATCTGGTTTTATGGATGGGACAATGCAAAGTGATGTCTTGCTAAAGATATAACTACATCGCACAAAGTGGCAAGTTAGCATCAAATAGCGAATGTATGACCGCAAAAGAGGCTTAGCCTGCGAGTGTTTATTGCACCAAATCTGGTACAGATCGTGTCGAAACAGCACCACGAACGCGTACACTCATTTGCATGGCCGACGTGTATGCTTATACACTGGGTAGCAGTACGTTGTCATTCGCACCGGCGACACGGCCCCATAGTGTGTACACATCACTTCAACAGTCGCTTCTGGTCCATCGTCCTGGTGTTGAGACCTGTCCTTTAGTTCCCGAATGCAAATATTATACTACCCACAGACGAAACCAAGCCAGACAGCCTGAACTGTCAGAAAAATAGCCAGTATTATGCCAGCCTGCTCCGATTAATTAGTAAGCAGCCACAGCACAGGTCTCAGAAAGCGTACCCAGCTCTATCAAAACGCTTGAGACGAACTTTAGTTAGTCTGTTAGCTAACGCCTATCCTTGTTCGATTCGACCTGCTTGCTAGTATGCAAAGTATGTGGAAAGAAGGAGCGCTTTCAGAAGGTTCTCCTGAAATTTCAGAACCAACGGTGTCGTTCTCGTATTCTGCCGTCCACTTCGACCGTCACGTCTGCAACCACTTCTGACCATTTATCGGATGTTCTGCTTGGTCTCCAGGTTGACGAGAATTGCTCTTCAGCTTCGATAGACACAAGCAGTTCTGAAAATTGACATTCTCTTTAGTGCTGCAGAACAATTTACAAGACCCACAATGAGAAAATAATGGTCCCCACTGTCTTTTCAAGTGGCACACGAGGTCGCATCCCGGTATTGATCAGGCATAAGGAAACTTCGGATCGCCAACCTTCGAGTCAAAAAAAAGGTCTATTCGTCGAATAAAGTAGGAGTTTGCAATGTGTGTGCGCCAAGTCTTGCTATGTGGACCGCAGGCCTCGCTCACGCGAAGATATACACAGACTCTTGGTATTCGATCATCACCGTCTCCGTCGGTATCAAATCAGCCAACTGTGTGAGCAACGTAACAACCCACCGACACGTATTAGGGGTATGCACAAGTTCGCGACCGGTAGCCAAAACAGTTGGAATGTGGTATTCGCTGTTTAGGTCACGTACTCCGTATGCCGACAGTGTCTGTCGTTTCTCGCACTGTTCAGTCCGGCTGCCGATGATCCGAAGAGACTGCAAAGCGACAATGCAGTGACAAGCTAGGAACTTTGACCGGTCCGTTGAGCAAGTCTGGTCGGTGCCGTCCATCTGGTTGGAAAGATCGCGACTATCCAAACGGATGGTTGGAAGCGAACTCTGTAAGCAGCGCGCTACAGTCGGTGGCCAGCCTTTATTTGCAAACTTGTTGACCCTTCTTTTTCGTAGAACCCTATTTTGTACGTTTTCCTCCACTTTTTGTTCGTGTAACTCCGATTATTTGAAACTGCAATATCGCGGACCATTGTTAGAACCAACGGTAGTACGAGTTACGGAACCCACGAGTACGGCCTATGAGTGAAAATGAGAATAAAATCCAGGACGGCTGCGACCAACCGCTTCTTAATTGTTCAGAGCGACAATCAATAAGCACTGCAGTAATTAGATGTGGCTTTTCTCGCGAGGACCAGCGAGACTGAATATTGTTCAAACGGCTACTATCAATCGCCCGGATGTAATGGTTCAATCGATGACTACCAAGGCCAAACGAAGATACGAACTAAAGATGAATCCTTAGGAGAAGAGAACATCAGAAGAGTACAGGCTACCGACGCAGAACTACAAGGAGAGATCATGCATTCGATAACCACGACTAGGGGTAAACAAGACTCAGGACAATACTAGTGTTGCTTACATCACGATCATCACAGACAGCGATACATCAGTGTGAACCACCGATCCTTAACTGCCACACAACCATGAAGAAAAAGGCAAACCTTGCACAGGAAGATAGAAGAGAACAGGAAGAGGACCTAACCATCAGAAATACCTACGTCCATATTCAAACATTCAACATCAAGCGGCCCACACCTTGCAAACAAATAACCGAGCTGTAAGAGAAAGTGAGGCGTTATCACCAAGACGGCTTCCTTGCAGATTTCACTGCCCCACGTCATTAAATGCACTCACTTCACAGAAAACTAGGCCAAACAACGACAACACTCACGCCATTGAGCACGGTTAGCCACCATCTCACCTAACATATCAAGCCACCGACTCTGTGAGTCGCGAGGGCCGCAACGTCGGAGGTGAACCCGATCTACAGTGACCAACCCTTTCGTGAACGATTTCGCTTCTCTACGCCAGGTCATCTGACAAACTCCAACCTTGCACCAGTCGGCCGCAGCGTCGGTAAGGAGTGCTAGGTGTGATAGACGACTAGCCGACATCCTTAATACGACCTAACCACATAAGCCTGTGCAAATGCAAAGACTGAACAAAGGAACTCGTTTGACAATCAGTGCCAAACACCCGCTTCCTAAACTCCTCGTTGTTTACTCGCTGGTACCACCCGATACAACCGACTGAACGCAGACATCGGTGGTCAAACACCTGAAGACGGTTTATGTCCCCGACCTTGAGTGGCAAACTTTCGCTGCCGTACAGTAATACGGCCCTCACCTTTGTCTTATATACGCGACCCTCAAGCTTCAGGGAAATACCTCTCTATCGCCATGGGTGCCCCATATTAGCAAACACCGCCCTAGCCTTAGGGATACGCACTTCTATTTCATTCCCCACACCTCAGCCGTCGCCACCGCCGATCCAACTTCCCAGGTATACAAACCGGTCAACAACCTCCATGACTACCTTATCTAACATGAAATCCACGTGATCACAGCAATCTTGCAGGACCGATTTATGGTTTGAGGCTGCAGAGCGCAGTTCGAAGTACTTAGCAAAACGCGAAATAGCGTTCAACGTTGTTTAAGCTACTTGAAAGTTGTCAAACAGCAACACCTTGTCGTCACCTTAATCAAGATCAGTCAGTCTTTCACCAGGTAGGAGGTCAATACCAGCATCTTACGAGTGCCGGAGACAATCCTCCACTATTCCGTCTGCGACGAAATTGAACAACAATGGTGACAGCGGACAGCCTTGACTTAGGTCACGCCTGGTATTAAAACTGTCAGTATCATCAAATGTTAGGTAGTCATGCGCACAGGATTTAATGATTGGCAAAGGACGCCTTACATAACGCAATAACTACCGCTGTAAACTTAAGTCACGATCTGCAATAAAGTACGCGCGACGTCCAGCACGCCTGTTTATGAACCATGTGCGTCATCATAGGCGCTTGAAAATGAACGGCTGCTTCTTACGTATTTTCCAGCAAATGCCAGAAGATACCATAATAAGCCGAAAGGTGAAGAGTAAATACTCAACCACTCAGTGATCTCGATAAAGAACATCACGATGACTTACATAGGTGTGAATATAAAATCGACTGCAAACAAACTGTCGTAGTCTATCCACGCTTCGTTTAAATTTATTTTTATGAGTGGATTCATGCGCCCGGTGTCGTTGGATGCACGATACACTGTGGACATTCGACTGTCGCCCATACGCAGGCTACCACAAGAACGCCAGCATACATGAAATCGATAAAAAGATCACTTAAGATAGGACATATGCACGATAATCCCTTAGAGCTTGATGAACAATCAGACGAACTGGCCTAAGTACGCGGTAAAAAAGGCAACAGAATTAGTCGAACGAACCACCAAATTATTCATCTCACGACAACCTAATAAGGGCATGTAAGATGTCTTGCGCAGTGACATTTCGTTCGCATCTCATCGGTTACTTTTGCGAAATTAACATACACTATATATAATTGGGGGGAAGGAAAGCAGCTAAGAGAAATCAATCAAGTTACATTTGAAACAGTCAGTCAGGTGACCAAAGCGGAAGTGGCAGGATGCAACTGATTGATAATTTGATGCAATAAAATAGAATTGTCGTCAATCAGGAGTTAATAGGAGTCCGAAAAGAAAGATGGTTGAAGATATGTACATATTGAGTGGGAAGAGTCAGATATGGCTGGAAAATCTATAGAAAACAAACAGGAGCTGAAATAATGTACAAAAAGTACCAGTCGCATTCTTACCAACAAACTGAAAGGCTAGTCACCAACTGTTTCTGAGCGCCTAAAGAGGGATTCAGCCAATTTATTGCGACAGCTTCAGCAATATTGAGAGCCTGCTTTAGTTTGGGTCTAAGGAACACTCTGAAAGCGGTTCTTGGGTCCACTGAGTGCTGGGTTTGTAGATGTTTTGTAATGGCACTGACGGCACAACCGACCCCCGAATTCAAAAGCCATTTCGGATGTGTCCGTTGATACGTGTGCCGAGGTGCCTCCTTGTTCTGCCAACGTATCTGCTTTCACAGACCATCAAACGTGTACACAATATTGGGTTGGGCGAAAAGGGGCACCACGTCCTTTCTAGGTGTAGCTGGAACACGGGTAGTTTCATCCACGGAGACCAGTCGGGCGGCGTTGTGCGTGCGCTTGAGTGCTGCATATAAACGGCGTTTAATCAGGGCTAGGTTAGATAGACAGGTTTGCGAGGAAAAGTAATGGGTGTAACCCGCATTGATTGTGGAGTAGAGTATTTTTCAATAAATCTTTTGGGGTAACCATTTTCTATAAGAGTCTCGTGCAGTAACATCAGTTCATTTTCTAGCTCATCCTCCGTCACAATACGTCGAACTCGGTGAAACAAAGTCCTAACGAGGCCACATTTTTGAGCAACTGGTGTGAAGCACTCAAAGTGCAGATATTGTCCTGTCCACGTGGACTTGCGGTAGATACCTCTGGAAAGTGACTCATCCTCACGTCTTTCCAACAGAACGTCTAGGAATGACATCCTCTCACTTTGTTCAAATTCAAGGGTAAAAGTTAGTTTGTTATATGAACTACTTAACAGCTCATGAAAGGCTGTTACTTGGCAGTGGTCATCGAATACAGAAAAAATATCGTCCACGTATCGTTTATAAAACAGCGTGTTCCGGAGTTCAGTGGACAAAGAGTGTTCTAAGTGACCCATGAATGTCAGCTAACACAAGTCCTAATGGACTATCCATTGCGACACCATCTATTTGTATGTAGTAGGTGCCGTTGAACGTAAATTGGATGTTTGAAGTACACATTTTCAGCAGCTTCGAGAGCTCGTCGATGGGAATACCAAGTGCCAACTTATGTTCAGTAGCGTAATTACTGACAATATTGATAACCTCGTCAAGCGGAACATTTGTGAATAGTGAAGTAACACCAAATGAAGTCATTATCTGGTGTTTGACGTTGACGTTGGAGATCAGTTCCATGAATTCAAAAGTGTCCTTTAGGCTGTGCACAGCCGATCTGGATCTCACGGGTTCAATCAGACTGACCAGCCACTGGGCTCTCAATATTGCTGAAGCTGTCGCAATAAATTGGCTGAATCCCTCTCTAGGCGCTCAGAAACAGTTGGTGACTAGCCTTTCAGTTTGTTGGTAAGAATGCGACTGGTACTTTTTGTACATTATTTCAGCTCCTGTTTGTTTTCTATAGATTTTCCAGCCATATCTGACTCTTCCCACTCAATATGTACATATCTTCAACCATCTTTCTTTTCGGACTCCTATTAACTCCTGATTGACGACAATTCTATTTTATTGCATCAAATTATCAATCAGTTGCATCCTGCCACTTCCGCTTTGGTCACCTGACTGACTGTTTCAAATGTAACTTGATTGATTTCTCTTAGCTGCTTTCCTTCCCCCCAATTATATATAGTGTATGTTAATTTCGCAAAAGTAACCGATGAGATGCGAACGAAATGTCACTGCGCAAGACATCTTACATGCTACTATTGGCTTTTTTCAAATTTATCGATGGGAACCAGTTCGTTGTCATTCATCGATACAAACTTACAACTAAATCTTCAAATGGTAGAGTTGGGCGTTTTCTTTGGGCCTTCTTACCAAATACATGGGAATAGCCTTCTGAAGCAAGTATAGGTGGCTTTGTTTTCTAAAAGCATCGTCAACGGACAACCAGAAGTTTACAATCCGTTTTTCGTCAAGAAGAGATACAGGCAGTTTCGTTTGTTTCAGAACAACCTCATAAGGGTTCTGAACTTTCATAGCTTCTTTGAAATTTTGCAGGGCACTTTGGCTAATGACTCTGGTATTCCCTGGATAAAATAGACCTCAGAAATGTATGCAGGTACCGAACCATCTTCGATTTGGCTCTACCCGTGAAACTGTCCCCGAAGGTAAAGTATTTTGGAACGGAGCAGGGCGAATTATTTTGCCTTTCTTGTCCCTATTTTATGAAGCACTCTGGAAACGTCAACGCACCTTTTGGCTTTGAAGTTCCTGTACACATTCAATCGCTTGATTGTGGCTTTTGAACGCATGGTGCTACCTTTTGGTTGTTTTTCTCGGTCTGGGAGGTAGTGAACAGTCATGATAACAAACCTGGATTCATTGAATGTTTTGCGTGGCTAACGCCACCACTTTTACGATGGCTAACCATCACGGTAGCAGGATACCTCAAATTGGCGCGTTTATGCGATGGTAAAGGTTTAAACCAGAATAAGTGACAAACGGCTGTTGTTAATGGAATGCTAGTGAATTATCCAATCGCTGTCAATCACTTTCACTACCGTCGCTTTCACTGTCTTCAATGTCATCTGTGTTTTCCGTGTTCTGCTGCTGGAAATGTCTCTCTTCAAGGTCGTCCCTGATCTGTCTGATGAGTTGGGTTAGGATGCAGAATGGACAACAGCATGATAGACACCAGTCATCCACCTGAGAACCAGCTATGCTTCTACGCATCCGCACTTTTCTTCGCAAACAGCCAATGAGAAAGCCCCAACAACATGGTGTGAAGCAGGTGCAATAGGTCCCAATTTGATAAGTACACGCACGCGGGACCCCAACGTCCGAAAGGATTTCCTGGTAGGCGCAAGGATTACAAAGTAATACAAAAAGACATGTGCTGCATCCGGCAGAGCTGCAGCACGCATCGCACATTCCGTGATTAAATATAGCAGTGCTCCCTGGTCCAACAATATCATCTTCATTTTCAGACTCTTCCTTCGATATGCCCTTCTTTTTGGAGATTAACATAGTTTTTTTCAGATATTTGTGACAGACGACGCATACGTTGGATATGACACTGCACCAAAACCTTCAAATATGCAATCGATTTTCAAATTCCAACGATCGATATGTGTAATGTTTGAGTGAGAGCCAACTAAACCGAAGAAAAGCGCCCATGTAACACATTGAAGGCCGACATACGCCGGAATCCCGTGGGTCTTGGCACGCAGCGAGTGAAATTTCAAAAGTAAATACTGCTTCACTCTCGCGAAAACGAGAGGCTATTCATCTTACTTTCAAGACTACATCGTTTTCACCGAAATTAGCTGTTTGTTGAAACGGAATCATAAATCCAGATGTTTTTCTGATCAGTCTGTGGTAATTCCCGAGTTATGTGTAGAGGAAGTTGTGCGATTCTGTTTCATATAGTCTGTTGCTTTTCTGCCTTCTTGGTATGCACTATCCTTCCTACCTGTTATGTTCACTGCACATATAAACTACTTGTCCATTGTTTGAATCAATATTCACTTCGTCCTCGCGTGTTTCGCTTTCTGCTTCCACGCGGTCGAGATTTATCGTGGGCCAACATTGACAGCGTTTTTTAGCACGGGGGAGCAACCGACTTTGCTGGAGTCTCTCTGTCTTTAAAAGGGAGAACCTTCTCGTAATACATAGCAGATTTAGTGTGCTTGAATCTATTGTGGGCGGCTAATTCAAGTCATTGTATATGCCTTGTAGCACTGTTGCATCAACTCTTCGTTTCACTACAGTTTTCACCCAAGAGTGTAAAGACGGGCACTTTGTACTGTGCAATCCGGTGTGAGAGTTACGGGGCGTACTTTCAGATCGACATATTACTCTTGTTCTGTCTCAAGTATTTGTGGAATATCAAACACCCCGATAGCACTTGTATTATTTTGGTTGTACAGGATCAATTGGGAATATTCGCGTTACCCGATGTGAACTAGCAAATGACTAGTAGTATTGTAATGCCTAAAAGAGGTACTGTAAAATCTCTGTTTGCAGTGGCCTAGTCAGTTTTATGGTAAACAACCGGAATATGACAACACTGAAAGAAGCCGTAACGGGTGTGTACAAAAGTTATATGCACACGTAAAAGGAAGGCGTGTGCAAAACGTAGAAATTACCCACTGAAAAGTCAAAATCCGTGGAATTGGATAGGCCGCAGTCCGAGAGAAAGACAGCTCCAAGGGGTGGGTCCGGACGACGACTAACAAATAATTCCGCGCACGACGTGAGATGACGAATGTTCGGCGTCGAGAGGTCAACAAACACGCAGAGCTAAAAATACTTCGCTGTGCGATTACCTCACCAGCCCAAATAAACACGCAAACGAGGTTTAAGAGACGGCACACGGTAACTCCCGTTATTCCAAGACAACCAAATTAAAAAAGATGATGCTTTCAAACAAGTGCAAAGATGAAGTTGACGAAATGGTATGTGCAAAAATATACGAAAATGAGTTGCTAAATATCATTATGAACTGTGTACACTATAATACTTCTTCATCAGAGCGTTGGTGGTTTCAACACACGAAGAAAGAACATCACTACCGAGAAAAATGAACCGGACGCTCGATAGACGTGTCGTAATCTCTTGGGTGTCTCCGCCAGTGTACCGACCATCCTCTGTGTGTGGCGCGTTGTTCAACGGCGCAAGGAGGCTGAACCACAGATGGATTTACTAATGTTGAGGGTGGGAAAGAATTGCTTTCAGTCAACATCGGGTTAGGTACGTCAACATCCCGCTCTGTCTGGGCCGATTTCCCTTGATCAGTGAGTACGAATTCGCTCCGATAAATCCCGTCAATGATAAAAATTTTCGCCGCGTTTACCCACTTTGAGGGGGTCGAGTTGTCGTGGTTGTAGTGGTTCCTGAATGGTGTCTTTGCGCGTAAGCACAAATTTACATTTAAAAAAATCCGCAGCCTCCTGTTTTCGGCGCCAATGTTGACGGGTTGGTGTGAAACAAAGGTTGGGCTTGAGTGTGTCGGGGGTTGAATCAATTCCACTGAGAGGTGCAACGTTGTACCCTGACCTATTCTGGAGGTAACACAACCAATAGACCGGATTCCAAGGAGAATGAGTGGTAGAAGCGCTCGCCCTATTTCGTTGCGTCGGACTGGGCGGTTATTAAGGCTTTTAGTCGTCTGTGAAAACTTCCTACTGAATCACTAACGCAAGGGCGGTATGCTGTTTTTTTAATGCGCGAAAAAACTCAGTGGCTGCATGAAGCTGCAAAAGAGGGAAGACTGAAACTGGGTACGTCGATCCGTAATGAGTGTAGACGGCTCGCCAAAATTGGTGATCTAATACTCCAAGAGGATTATAGCAACCGTCTCCGCTAAACACCTTTATAAGTTGCTGCTAAAGGCCAACGGGTACAATGATCGATGGCGGTCAGTATACACGTACAATCTCTGGAGGGTGGTGGTGGAACAACGATTTCTAGAGGTATGTGGGACAAACGAGCGTCTGGCTGGCAGAATGTGCCGAGTGTAGCAACCGCATGCTTGCGCACTTTACTCCTTTGGTACGCGGCACACTGCTGTAACCAGAGGGGAACAACTCTGCTCACAGAGGGCCAAACAAAACGTCGTGCAATCAGCTTTAGTGTCTTGCGTTTTCCAGGGTAAGGTAAAACAAGGCAAATGATCAAAAACAATACGCCAATAAGAAATTGGGGCAAAAATGGTCTAGGTGTACTCGTCGAAATATCACATAGAGTGTCACCAGCTTGTGTCGTCAAAGGGTCGGTAGACCATGTCGAGGACTCACAAGTGGAGACGTCCTTCATATCCTCACCGCACTGCTGGGCAGTGGCCATTTTAGCTAGTTCGAAGAAGGGTGACGATTGGACCAAGTTGACGTCAGCTCTTGACAATGCATCAACAACGATATTGGTGTCACCACGTTGGTGTCGGATTTCCGTGGTGAATTGGGAGATGTAGTCCAAGTGTCGGATTTTATTCGGGAAATAATGATCAAGTCTGGCGTGAAAAACAGATGTCAGTGGCTTTTGGTGGTTTCGCACAACAAAATGTCGGCCCCCTAAGGGGTATCGAGAGTGACGGATCGCCAAATAAATGGCCAGCAGCTCACGTCAATAGGCGTTGTACTTCACCTGTGCTGGTTGTGGAGTATGTGAGAAAAAGATCAAAGGCTGCTGTCCACCAGTTACGGCTTGTTCTGATATTGTATCAACAACTGCGCTTGATGCAACCGTAGTAAGGAGACGGGCGTTTGGATCGCGGAAAACAAAGCATAGTTTAGTGGCGTGACATAAGGTTTCCTTTGCGGCTGAGAAAGCTAATTTAATTTCGTGTAAGAGTCAGATGGACGTGCAATCTGACTCTACCAGGCCGGTCAGTGGTTTCGGAATGTTCGCGAAATTGATAAAAACGCCTATATTAGTTGAATATGCCGGGGAATCGTCGGAGTTGAGTCATTTCAATGGAAATAAGAAAATTCGAGACTGTAACTTGTCTGGCAAAAGCATGATGCCGTTTTGATCGATGCGATGTCCCAAGAAGTTCAATGAACTAACTCCGAAGGCACACTTATCGACGTCAATTTTAACGTCATATTGCGCGAAAGAGTCGACATCGGCACAAAGGTGAGATAACTTTTCTTCGTTTGAGCGGCTGGCACTCAAACCATCGTCAATTTAGACGTATGTGGAAGGGAGTCCACGCAAAACTTCGTCCATGGATAGCTGGAGCGTTTGAACCTTATTACGAAGCCCAAAGCGCATTCTTGTTAACTAGAAAAGTCGGTAAAATGTAGCAATGACTGTCTTTGCAATGTCCTCTCCGAAATTCGAAGTGTTGTACTAAGCGCGTACTAGGTCTGATTTAGAGAAAGTAGTAGCGTCGATGAGTTCTATGGAAAAATCCTGGATATGTGTTACGGGGTACTTTTTCTGGATTATACAGTTGTTGATAGCACAGTAATCACCTAAAGGTCACCAATCGTTCACAGATTTTTTGGGTATCATATGCAGCGGTGCTACCCAAGAGCCGTTTGGAGATAGAATCATGCCCAACCAAAGCACATGTTCGAATTCAGCCATGGCTACTTTTGCTTTGTCAAGATGTAAGCGGCGTGGGCGAGGGAAAACCGGAGGACCGCCTGTTGTAATATGATGTTCCACGATGCGTTCGACCGTCTCGGCATGTGAGCGCGGCAAGCAGAAATACTCTTTGGAAACGTCCTCAGAGTTCGAGATCGACAGCCAGTGAGGTTTCCCTGAAAGCTTTAATGCGACTTTGATTCGCGGCCTGTAAAGCGTCATGGTCAGGCTGAAGTCAAACATTGGGTTGCGGTGGAATAACGCTGAGCTCGTCTCCGGTATCGATGGGAAACCGCGAGCCGGTAGATAGATCCCTGAAACACAACAGGCGGCTAGTGTCTGCTGGGCCAGCGAGAGTAGTCGCCGTTACTGGCTGGCCTGCCGGTTTGACGGTGACGCGTGGCGAGCTCGAAAGTTGCAAGACTGAGTGTATTTCTTCGCTTTGTGTCGAAAATTTCGGGGGTACCAACACTATCTTGATGGACCGCGAAAGTCAGAAAGTGCACGAATTTTGAATGTGCAATGGAAAAAGTAAAGGACAAGCTTCCGACACCTTGTCCGCACGGACTGCCAAGTTGTCGATTTGGCTGCCATCTTCCATGGCGGCCAAAATTTGCCGTACCGCAGATGGCAATTTTTCCGCTCACAAGTGCTCTACGACGGCGTCGTCAAGCTTCCGTGGGAGCATGCTTCTCATATGACGTAGCAGTTGCGCCAGGGGCGGATCACCTCGCTTAGCCTGTGAATGCCCAATGCTATGAAGCACCCCTTTAAAAAGAGTCCTTTAATGCAGTATAGGAGAAATCGGATGGGAATGATTCCAGCGGATCCCTCACTTCTGCTGTGAAAGCAAAAGAAAAAGATTGAACGAGGTATGAAAATCTCACCTTCTTTGATGTCGTCCGCCCGGTGGTAAAGACGGCCTTATTCTGATGGAACAGTTGTCGGCGATACCTAACGTTTCAACGGTAACAAAGAAATCCCAGTTTCTCTTGTCCTCAACGGAGAGTGAGTTATATCCGATAGCTGGCGGCAAGCCGATACACGTAAATCAGGCTTGGTCCGTAAGGACGATGCGTCAGGTCCAGAGAGTAGTACCATTCTCAGAGCAGCTGTCGTGTTGGAAGCATCTGTAGGATGTCACTTTCCCAGCTAATCTTGGTCTCCGATTTAGAGTACTTTTAGGAATGAACGTACCAGAGGCTCATTGGACATTTGTACAAGAAAGTGGAAGTCCGACGGAGCGGTTTGCGACACGTGATCGGCTTGTATGGATGCCACTGAACACGTTGATGGAGAAGAGGAAGAGGGATCATGTGTCAACACCATATGTGGCAAACCTAATGAAGACTCCGCTTTCCTTGAAGGTATGTACGAAGTGTAATTTTCGGAACAAATAGTTGCCGCCTGGCCATGTCCTTTGAAGGTAAAGGTGCGCTCGAACAGTTGAAATCTTTTATAGGGAAAAGTGGCCCCGCCGTAGAAGTACGGGTGAGCGGCGTTGCCCAGCAGTTACTCAGCGGCTTACCAAATGTTGCTATCACCTCAGCGGAAGTTTACGGAAGACCCTGCAATACATCATCTACATACCATATCTGCAGAAGAATATATGTTGAAGGGATTTGCCGAACCTGTTAAACTCAAAAGGCCGGATTGGAGAGTGTCCGGTATCTCCTACATCATGTTGTTACGCACCCGAACAAGCAAGGAAAAATTAGAGTCGTATTTATTATGCAAGTAATTCTCAAGATACTTCACTAAATGAACAACTGCTGAGGGCACCCGACTTTTTCAACAGTTCAGTCGGTGTTCTGGTGGGATTCAGTGTGGAACGTATCACGATGGTGGCCGATATTGAAGCCATATCCCACCAAGTCAAGATCCCTGCAATTGACAGACAGTGTCTACGATAGTTGTGGTGGCCCAATGGACAGTTCCATTGAGAACCTGTTTTGTTGCACATGACGGTTCACCCGTGTGAGGCTACATCTTCCCTCAGCTGTGCCAGTTTTGCAGGCAGTCAAACTATAGAAGATTGTGCCAAGGAATCCCTCTCAAACTTATCGGCTATATGGAGGAGAGTTTCTATGTCATTGACCGCCTGCTCAGCTGCAACTCTGTGAAAAAAGGTGGAAGTCTAGCATCAGAGTTTACAGTGGTTGCATCTGAGGGCAACTTGAATTTGACCAAATGGATGAGCAACGACGGTCAGGCACTGCCCAATCAGTTGACCAAACCAGTTTCCAGTGACAACACAAACCGTAGTCTGAAACGTTATCATATGCATCGAACTCTCGGAGCAATGTGAAACGTCTGCGGCGACTATGTTACCATTCGTCCAACACAGGCCGACACTAGATATACTCGAAGAGCCCTACTGTCCTTTGTAGCCTATATCCACGATCCTTATGGGTTTTTTGACCCGTACTGCTCCCAGCCAAGCTATTGCTACAGTCACTTGTAAGAGAAGATACGAACGGGAAAGAAATTGCGGACAAGGCGGAAGCGAACGAATGGCACAGCCTTCACGTCCATACCAGTTCGTTAGAGCGCGTGAAAGTTCCACGCTTCCTTATACCGTTTGCATTTACTACTGTGGATTTGAGACTGGATCGTTTCTCAGACGCATCCGAGCTGGGTTACTGTTGTATACGTATTCCAGCCCCATCTACCACATGCCTTGCGGACAATAACAACGGTAGTGGGAACAAGTGACTCAGTACGAGTGCATACCGTATTGTCGCATTCACAAGCAGTCGTGTCATTTCAAAGTGCATGGAGGAGTGAGCCGTTGGTCGTTGAAGCCGGGATTAATCAGAACGCAATTCGAGCCTTGGCACGAGTGTGGGACAGACAGGCGGCCTTGAGGCGTATACAGCAGTTGCGGAGCAGAAGTTTACGCTAGGGTCGAAGAGAACCACAAGTATGTCGTGTGTTCTATCCTGATGGGAAAGTTTCGCGTCTCACCAATCAAATCGGTTACAGTACCTCGCTTAGAACTAACCACAGCAGTTCTGGTAGCGGGTCTGGCCGCCCAGGCTATGAAAGGAAGTAAATTGAAGTATAATCCGACATTTCGGGTGGATTCGGTAGTGATCCTGCAGCTGATCCATTCTACAATCAAACGGTTTACCACATCCACAACCACTTGACTATCAGCTGTACATCAGTTTTCGTTTCCGGCTCAGCGAAGAGATGGTGAGGCGTCGGAGAACACCGCGGATTTAGCATCCAGAGGAATACGCGCACAGGATGAACGCAATTGAATCCGTGGCTACTTGGACCTGATTTTCTGATACGGGAAGAATCAGAGTGGCCGGCTATACCAAAGGCATTGGGCGAAATTTCGAAAGGGAAGCCGGAGAAAGAGGTGAGTTCTGTTCACCGTTGCTAAACGGCGAGTGCATGGTTTGATGTGTTTGCCAGCTGTCTTAGTTGGAAAGTGCTGCGATGGAGAATAACATTTTTTCTGCGGTTTAAGAGATATTAAATTTTGAAATCCGGATGAATGGCGGAAGCTTTGGCACTGGGACACTTGAAGTCTAACGATATTCAAGAGGTTGGGTTGGGGGTATTGAAAATAACACATCAGTTTGGAGGCGAAATTTATATTGCTAAAACCCGTACACTAAGAGAATACAGTAGTTGCTTCAAACATCACGCGGGTCCCCTCAGGAAACTGTGTCCATTTTAGAACGCAACATTCGACGAGTCGTGGGAAGGTTGAACTTGTCTCCGTTGTCATGTGGTGCGAGGCATCCTAGTCCTTTACCAGCCGAACACTTTGCAACTCGCCTACTTGTTTTGGACTAGCTTGAACAGTAGACGTGTTGGAGCATCTCATGTACTTTCTGAAATTCACCATCGATACCAGATTCTACCAGGAACCTCGATAGTATGCAAACGGTTAGAAAACTGTGAAAAATGTAGGACCTGGAACGCCAAACCATGTGGTCAGCAGATGACACCCGCAAGTGGAAATCGTTCTTTGGTCTTCTAACAGACACTTATAGCTGCGGGTATTTTTACTTCAGTCCCCTTTTCGCCAAGTACAAACGAACAACATGAAAGTTATATGGGTGTATTTCCACTTGTCTTCCCTTAGCAGTAATGCATCTGGAAGTGACACGAGCGATGGATGCAGACTGTTTTCTGCGTGCGTTCAATCGGTTTGTTGCCGGACGAGGTGTTCTTCCAAAAATATACAGCGACAATGGAGTGAGTTTTTGAGGAGCCGACTCAGAGCTGAAGGCACTATTAGTTCGTGGAGTTACGACAAGATACGCTGTTTTCTCACGGATGAAAAATTAGGAATGGATATTCCACTCATCCTACGCTAGTCATCGTATTAGCACATGGGAACGCCTGATTTGTTCGATAAAGCAGGTATTCCGGTTGATTTCGGACGATAAAGTCATAGACGTTGACGTTCTGCAAACCGCCATGGCAGAGGTGTAGAGAATATTTAACAGTCGGCCATTAACTCCTAATCCAGGTCATCCGGCTGAACTAAGGAACCTATGTCGGAACCGGTTACTGGTGTTAACGAGTGAATATTTCATGAAGTCGAGGGGGCCCCAATTACCGAACCGTTTGAAAAAACGCTGGCGACAAGTGCGCCATTTTTCCGAGGAATTCTACATAAGGTGGCTGCGGTGTTATCTACTGGCATTACAGAAATGGCAAAAGTGGCAGAATGAAAAACGAGGCCTGAAGGTAGGGATCCTAGGTTTAGTCAACGATATTCACACAACACGAGGTCCGTGGCGAAATGGCGTAATTGAAGGAAGGGAGAAAGGGTATGGCGGTTTAGTGCGAGAAGTAATTATACGAGCGAACAAGGGAAGTTTCACAAAAGTCTTTCGGCAAGATTGTTTGTTAGAAGAAAAGCTGAACGAAGAGAACACCACCGGTTCTGCGATTGTCGGGGGTGTGCGAACTCCAATCTCACAATTTAATCTGTTTTACTAACAAGTTTACGGTGGCACGCATTTATCCCCGAATTTCATATGACTCGTCCGTTTATAATATTCGTCCTCACTCTTGAGTGTTTGAAACGCCAAACTTCATTTAACCCCACAAACACTAAATCAAACGTGAACAGTTCAACTGTACTCGACTTTCCTAATTCGACACATTTGTTTATATGAGTAAGTGTAACCCTCTGCACGTTTCGCCGATAGATTTAATTGGGTAGTTTGTAACCTTTCTGCTGCACCGTCGGACGCGCTTGTAATCCTGGTTGCAAGTTGCTGTACATTTGAAATGTTCATTACTGAATTTGTGGAATCACGCTGGATATTGGTATATCTATATATATATATACATATATTCACGTATAATCTGCCCACTGCGAGATATACATACAAGTGTATCCAGTCCACACCGTGATTACAAATAGGTTACTAGGACGCATATTCCGAATCTCCCACTGATTCAACGGTCACAATGCCTCTGCATTATGTCGACAGAATGTTTACCAATGAACACTCCATCAAATTAATAAATAAAACATCATCTATCAACATCAGGCGGTTAACTATAAGTCGAGCATGAATAAATACTTCACAGTAAAACGCATTCACATCGTCACAACACTAGCTATTGATAATTTTGATCTCGGCGCCAAATGCGGAAAAGACGGATTAACGGACGGCTAGAACAAAACATCTTCAGTTCGGTGGTCAATTCTGTCAAGGAAATCGGTGATTTTCAAATTCCTGGGTGATAAAACCGGAATATCACCTGCTGTTCACGGATGTTTCATTTTATTGTCGTCCAACAACAGCTTTTACTACCTACTGATAATTTCCACCTTTTTCTACTTGGCTGGTTGAGCTACCACCAGTATGAAGATTTTGTCCAGTACGTTTATAATATGCGAATTACACGGGATTCACAGCCTAAGCAGATGTTGTGAACCCCACCGTTGACTGGAAAGGACAGATGTCCGTGCCCACTGTATGACAGCGTAAGCAAAATAAAGCGAAGTCAATACTGACAGAATTAAGGAAACATAATTACGTCGGCAGCAAATTTCCTGCGCAGTATCAGATTTGTCACGATTGCGTGACGGTAACGAAGTACGTCCAATATCTTGCTGTCTGCGTTAATTTTAACGCACTTTCGTTAAAGGCTGGCTGATCTGAAAGTCGCAACGCCCTGTTCAAACCACAGCAGTTGCATTTTCCGCATGTAGAGTTGTACTCAAATATTAAACTTATAAAAATCGATCAGAAAGTAAAGTTTCGAATTATCCCGATTCATTATTCACCCTTGAACCTACCTATATGAAAGATTATATGCAGATTTTTCTTTCACAACTGATCAAAATCGTGTGCAAAATGATCATTGGCTTATTTAAATTGTCAAATATACATGGAGATATCAGCAAAAGTAAAAAACAGCGAACAATGTGGTTTCCGGCGTTTAACCTTCAGGAAAATACGATATAATGAATATGAAATAACTTGCCAAGTCAGGATTTCTTGAACCACCCGAAAGGTGTGGATGCCGCATTCAAGTCGATCTACCGTGCACACTAGTTCACATAAGGTGTGTAAAATGTAGTATTTTTGTTACTGCGCAGGCAATCGGTATCCGGCTGCGAAACGCTGATCTCTCTGTGGAGAAGCGTTCTGTTCAGGGACTGAAGTAACCATGGCCTTCTCTCGTTGGAACACTTGCCACGGCGCCATAGTTACCACATCTGTGGTCCAAAAATGAAACTAGATTCATATTGCATCAGGTTCCAAGAAATCTTGAATTGAAGACCAACTTCACATTTATTGTGTTGCACTCGGTCTGAGGATGACACACAAAAAATGAACTCGCTCAGCACGTTTTAATTTGACAGTTATCATTATGTCTCTAGAGCACATTCTCCTCTTGACTAACGAACAGTATTTGGTCTGTCTACTGCAATGTTTTCATGCCTCTCTGTTTATCACTTACCAATAACATTCCAAAATTGTAGTTCGAAATTTCATTCAAATTTTTCGCTCTAAATATGAATTCGTTTTGCTGCTGTATTGTTCCTTTGATCGCCAGTATTCGTCTTTCTTGTCCATTCACACTTTTCTTGTCCCAGTTATCGTTTGAGTTACTCTGTCGGTTTGCTTTCGTAACTTGGTTGTAAGATAATATTTTGCGCACTGCTATGGTATTGATCGCATTGGTGTTAGAAGTTCATCAGTCCCACGTCTGTATGTCTCCTTGGGCGCCGGAGACGGCTCGGATCGTCAAGCAGTGTCAAGGGTGACTTCAACGAAGCCACTTTGAACTTACTGTATTGAAAGTAGATCGGTATGCTCTACTCACCACCATGAATATCCTTCGCCACTGCGTCATCTCTCTCTTCAACGCGCACAGAATGTGCTTGTCTAAATGGCCGACAAACACAGTAGGTGTAGATGCACCCACGAGCGATGTTCCTATATGCCATCACCGAGTCCACATATTTGTAAGGTACTGCACGAATATGTTATTTGAGTAAGGTTTTGAAGAACACACAGCGCACATTCGTCGATGTGAAGAGAGAATTAACTTATAGGAACGACTGTGTCACTTTCGCCCACATTGGGTTGCTGAATCGAGGAAAAGAGTGGTGAGTGAGGTTGTTGCCGATCTTGAGGACCAACCTATCAGTGACGGGGGAGTGGTCCTACTGGGATGGTATAAGAGGAAGCCCCTGTGATAGCAAACTAGAGCGGAAAAAGAGCATGGGTACACAGGGGAACCTCGGGCTATGTGCCGATATTGAGGGCAATGTTGTCGAATCACTGCTACTAAAAGCGGTTTATTCGACTAGTTTTTGAGGCGGTAGACATTCCGGACTCTGGAACTACCGCATTTGGATTTAGCGGAATATTGCAAGAGGACTCGAGTTGAAGGAGTTCGAAACAGAAAAAGAGGTGGAGGAGAGACTTGATGCGCTACTAGTGGATGGGCCGGACCATGTCCACTCAAGTGTACTATGACCTCTCAGCGGCGTTTTACGGGAACATCCCACTCAGCTGTTTAGTTGCACTCTCCTGTATGCTATTTACATAGATGGCTAGGATAAGGCAAGGGTTGTACCTACTCATACGGAGGGGTGAAAGAAACACGAGGTGGGAAACTACCGACAGGTATGTCTTACATTGGTTGTCCTATGGCAGATGAAAGGAATTTTTAATAACACGATCGCTAGACAGTTCCCAGAGAATAGGCTTCATTCCGCAGACCACCACGGGCTTGTGAGACATAGATCTTGTATCACCATCTAGTTTCGTCATCCCAGGAGACCACAAAAATGATTAAGAGACAGGGAATTCGAGGTTCGCTATTTTGGCTTCAGGAAGGCACTCTAATCAGTAAACCACTGATTGCTTAACCTCAAGCTAGAAACCCTCCATCTTCCTTCAAGGCTGCTAGGATGGATAAAAAACCTAATGATGAAGCGTATTTTTCGAATAGACGTAGCAGGTAAATGACCCACAGAAGGTGCGGTGGTTAGTGAGGCACCGCAAAGATAAGTGTTTCAACAATCACTTACTTCAATGCTGATCGACGGTATATCTGAAACTTGGGATGCCCCTGCTACACACTTGCTAATGGCGCCAAATTTGTAGGAGATCCTGATAGCACGCGCATGCGGGAGGATCAAACTAGTCAGATGAATAACATAGAATTGGAGGTAGAAAGTGTAGTCAGCTTCTTGTCCAGGAGTAGCCAGGGTCGAATAGGCTTTTTGCTAAGGAGGGTAAGGAGAGGCAGCTTAAGAGAGTAGAGACAGCCAAGGACTTGGGGGTGCACAGAGCGGGTAATTTCGAAGTCTTTAAGGGTTGTCCATAGGTGGCTCACAAACAAAATGGAACGCTGTAAATTTCTAGGAAAACTTTCGCTCTAAGAAAACCAACGGTGTTATTGCTGCTTTAGAAAGCATATGTGACTCCAAATCTGAAATGCTGTCTGAAATCCGGGGTCTCGCGTTTGTTGAAAGACACTAGAGCACGCGAGAAGGTTCAAAGATAGTTCACAGGGCTGCTAAAAATATGTTGAAAAACTCGTGTGAAGACAAGATGAGAAAACCTGACCTGATTTCCTTGAACGAAGGAGGGCTATGGAGATAGAATCGTTTGCAAACATTTCAAGTTCACACTGAGTTACGCGTAATCCGTTGGTCCAAAAGATATCTCACTCACTATCGGACGACAGGTATACTCTATTTTCGCAACGGTTATCGAGAAGATGCCCGTAAAAGCCGGATTTAATACAGGACTCGAATATGAAAGTGCCATGAAATCAAGCAAAAAGTGTCTGGACAACAAATCGACAACCAGACACCGCTCACTGATGGTGGACGATAAAGCGGGATTGAGCTCACTCAGACAAACGGCCATTGGTTGAATCGGAACAAAAAGACTCCATGTATCGGGAAACTATGGGAATTATGTATAGGTATAAGAATAGAATGTCTAATTTAAGCCCTCAGAGGTTAACAGGGCTCGGACTAAATGAGGGCAAGGGAAACAGTAGCTGATCTAAGAATAAGGATGAATAATGCGGCTTATTTGGGACAGATAGCAGAGCGTGAAGCCACTCTTAAACACCAATCAAAATTCAGCGATCTTAAAATAACGCAACAGACCTTAACAAAATCAACAAGGGGGACCGTATAGAGTTCTTTAGTATTATCATGAAGATAACCGGATGTAGTGCACAACTTTTGTGAAATCTGCGCACACTTTCTTACCGCCAAGGCAACAGGATTAAGTTGGAGGCGACGAGGGTTGTCACACCGTTTGGGGCCAAGTCTCTTTTTTGTCTAGTTACCAAAGGCTGAAGCGTACTTGCATAGCGTGTAATATCTTCTGCCAGTGTGAGGGAGATTAGAAGAACGTTTGATGACCGTTGGCCAACTCTCTTCTCAGATCAGTTCCGGGAGGTTCGTTTGAGTAACTTCTCATTGTGGTCCTTTCTATAGGTTTAAATTAGTCGTCAATCCATCTTCACTCATCAAAACTTTCACTTCATTTTTTACTTTATTCATTTCTGTGCATGAATCTGACCTTCCTAGCTAAATGTACAGATCCTGGAAAGCAGACTCATAATAGGCCAGCGCTTACAAATCTTCACGTTTTCTATAAGGGAGGATAGGCTTGTTTGTGTCGGTGATTACCGTGAACTTGTGTTTGATGCCAGTTACAACTTGAACTCCACCTTTCTAGCCCTAACGGTAATCGTGGAGGTGGAAACTTCTTCTGTTATCACAGTGACACTGCATGATAAAAATCTCGCCAGTGCAAGAGGCTGCAAGATTTCTGTCCGGAACCTTTCCGTCCTGGAATCTGAACCGATCTACATTTTCAAACAACACTTGGTCGGTTCAAAGCGCGGTCTTCCTTGCAGACTCAAATAATTAGTTTCCTTTGGTTAGATTGCGCTTCGAGGTCGCTACAATATCGACGAAAACTCCGCATGTTAAATAGCAACGTAAGCACGAAGAAAGCGCTTGACAAACTTACGAATTAGGACTAGCGCACGCCAACGTATACCAACAGGCTTCTCACTCAGGCACCCTATAGGAAGGGTCAACAAGAATTGCTTCTTAAAATGGCAAGAACTAGGATACACATTACTACGGAACGTAGACTTCATGTGAAGTCAGTGGTCAAAGTCGACTTCTTGCTTCCTAGGCATCTCTGACAGAGTGCAATCGCTCCCTCTCTCATTTTGATCCACTATCCACAGAATCTCTGGAGTTGGGTGGTAGTGATCATACAACGTTCACATCTGCAACCCGTGCGTTCCGTTGCCGGTTATGAGTTATTTTCACCTTAAAGAATTTAGGTGAAGCGGCTTCTTGAGCGTTCCTTCTTTACTTCGATAAGCACATCTGACGGATGTCACCGGCATTTTTCTTGGAAGGACTCGGGTTTCATTTGGTTGAAACTCGCATTCGTGCAACGAACATTGATGTTTTTTGAGGGTAAAACGACTAACGATCCTGGCAACACTCTAAGATAGGATGTGGTCAGATAGTCGCCAATCGCAGCATGTTAATAGGAGGCTGTGTATCTGACGAACCGCTAGCGCATACACGAGCGATGATAAAGTGCCCGCCACATCCTGATGAGCATCTAAGCCATCAAAAGACAGGGACGATGATTACAATCTGCCTTCTGTCTCTCCTCCTGGTTGTTTGTAGTTATCAAACACTTCCTCATGTCCTCCTACCTCTTTCCACACATGGTCATTCGACGAAGTGGCTCTCAGCTGCTAGTATACGAACTGTCTAGACTTATCTGGTAGACTTCCAGAAATAAGGTAATTGGCTTATGATGCTGCTTTCAGTAACCTGCAATGTCGGCCCTTTGAACTAACGCTTCACTTCACTCCCGCGAAGCTGTCGGCAACCACTCATTGCTGACAACTTCTGAGTGCCAGTCCTTGAAAGTCCTTCGTTCAATTATATTGCACACTGTACGGTGGGTCGAAAAAATGTCCACTCTTCAGCCCGCAAAGAATCGGCAGTTAATCTTACGGCATCTATCCGCAGGTTATACAAACAAACATGCCAGAGTGTAATTCTCTCTACTGCACGAAAAAAGCCGTGGTCGAGTCAGATTCCAAGGCAGGAGACCAGCACTCTGATGTCAGTTACCGGGCAGTCAAACTTGTTGTCATTTCATGCCAGATATTGCGGCACTTGCTGGAGCGCGGTATCCCAGAACATTATCTTTGAACGGGCGGTTTCTCTTTCTCGCGGCGCAGTTATTTTCAGCCGGTTACACACAATGAGCATGCTAATCTTCATTGAAAAATTGACTGACGTCAAAGACAGTATTGTCGCTTTGGATGCCAGTTTCTTCGATTTCACCAAGGCGTTTAACAGTTTCTCACATGGTTCCTTCAGGCATGAGCTAAAAGCTGGTGACAACCAAGGAGCAGATTTTCGATCCATCAACCCCTACGTTGAAAACCAGAGCTTCTGGTAGTAAATATGGGCCAGAAACTTTGTCTCTCCCCACATTTTCTGCTGAGAGTTCTCACCGGTCCTTACCAGTTTTTCGATCGAACCGTCTACCAGCAGTGCGCGGACGTATGACGACAATCTGATTCAACACAAAATTTGATCGGAGGTTTCATAGTGCAGTTTAGTAGGCCACAAAATCTGAAAAACTTTTGGCCACATTCCTTTATTGTGAAAAACAGCATCAACAAAACACTAGGCCATAAGTACGTGAATCGAATTCTCAAAAGTGAACAAACAAACGAAAATACAAAGCCATCCCACAAGCCCGTTTGCTAATTCGAGCAAAATGAAAATGTCACCCCTCAGCGAAGCTCACCGGCCAAAAGTAGACCGGTTACACAATTGCCTCCAAACGAGTAAACCAACAGGTACAGCGCGCGATTTGAATTCAAAGATAAGTTGCCCCTCTCGTCCTGCACTTTTTTTCTGCCATATAAATTAAGTATAAATTAAGCATATAATCATCCTGCTGGTAATATGCCTCGTGTCTCTCATTCATGCCCTAACAAGCAGAGTGGAAGAAAGGTGGTGGTCGGTATCCAATGTGACATATGCAATAGATGGTGTCACCAGTCTTGTGCATGCATAAGCACCCAGCTATACAAACTGCACGGCATATACACTGACCGGTGCTGGGTCTGTCTAGAATGCAAAGCCGGAGAAAGAAAGTTGCTTAATCTCGCAGATAGATCGGAATCGGTAATAGGTGATCCACACATATCGCCCTCCGGCATTTGTTTCTCAAGTCATAGCATCACTAAGTCTCGGAACTTCGCTGCTGCTGCCGCAACAGCAGCAAAAACCAGGGCTGATCATTACGGAAACTCAAGGAAAGCTGAGAGCACTCCGACGGCCTTCTGCAAGCAGTTCGTACACCCCACATCAGAAGGCAGCCCTCTTGTGCGCTCAACACCACTTAGAACAACAGCTTTACACCCTAAGAACAACACCTCGGTTTCACCAAGCTTCCAAAACGGCAATGAAGTTGCTCAGGGAACAAAAATGCCAACTACTAGCACAATTACGAAACCTGTAAAACCAATAACGCCGACTCCAAGGGGACAAATGAAGGAAGGTAGCAGGACGCCTGTAAATCATCGCGTGCACCACAGTCCCAATAGCCCGACAAACCTTGATGCGGTTCTCGCACGGATCGCGCAACACGAGGCCCATCTACGTGATATCACGGCCTCTCTACATAATCAGATTGCACAGTTAGACAGTTACAAAATACCTATGAGGCCACCCTGTAAAGGGACAGGAACATAATTATTCAAGCCCCCGAACCGGTCATACCGGATCCTAAACCTAGGAGGTCTTCGGAAAGACAACTAATTTTAAGTGTTTTGAGAAAAGCCGAACTACCCGCAGCGACAAAATGGCGCAGAGCGCACAGACTCGGTAGGTGGATCACATCTAACACGCAAACGAACAGCCACAGACCACCCCTAGTTGAATTTCGAGACCGCAACATTCGGGATCTGGTACTATCCAAAGCTGATACGATAGCTCAGAGGATGCCAGGCATAAAGGTCAAAGGAGACAGCCACGGAGGGCAAATCTGGCCCATATGGGGTGACACCAGCTACACCAAGAGTCACAAGTGAGCGACTTAGCTTAAACCTGAGTCAGGAAGCAAAACGCAGCGCCAAGGGAACAAGACGACGATGCCACAGCCTTGGAGAGCCAGACAACGAAGAGAAAAACGGTTTACAACGGGCTGGTTCTTATCCTTACATCCAAAAAACGGATCTATCCCTCAGAGGTTTCCTCCGAGCACCATCAACAGACATCTCTTCTGTTATTTTTATGTAAAAGGTACGGTTCCTGAGAAGTTACTGTAAACATGCGAGCGACTTGAAAGAGGGTCTGGTGTTAGAAGGATATTAGCAGATGGCTAGCTGAATTGGAAGCTGTCCCGAGATTCGAGTGGGATGGTCAGACATTCTTGATCATATTCAAACGTCATGTGGTCTCGATATGAAGACGAACTAGACCGGTGAGAAAAGGCGTGCGCGGAACAAATGCATCTGTTACTATTAAAGAGGCCATGTTCATCGAGATGTCTCAAAATATTATCCTTGACAATTTTCCCAACTTCAGAATGCCTGTTGTCAAAATCACTGGCAGGTAGCTTGCTACATCGTACTTTTCCCTTTATTCTGGCCTTCCTGTCGCGCTCGCCGTTCCAAGCTTAACTGTGACAGCTTCGGAGTCCGAAATATGTGATGCCTACGGAAAACACCCACGTTTATAGCGGCGAGATGACAATATTTCGCGATTTCAACACCGTTGCTCGCTCTTCTCCATACACCTCCTGTGATCTGAACATAAGAGGCCATAGGTATTTACGATACTTCTCCGTCGGGCTCGATGTGACCGTTATCCTGCGTTCCACTTGTACTTCAGGACATCCTTCTTTTCCCTGTCACTTAGTAAGTCTTGATATATCCGCACGTGTTTGTTCATAGACTAAATCCTCCTTTTGTGCCTCTTTGCCTTGCCCACTTCACCCTTCCAACACGGAGGTATTCTCAAGTGCCGTTTTAGTCTTGGTAAGATCACTGCGCCTACTATTTTACAGTTAGGTATTTTTCTGAATGGTGGCCATTAATTTCTACGATTGCAGTGTCTCTACCTCTACTTCTGTTAGGAACATATTTTTTCCTAATCATTATCAGTCCGATCACCGTTAAGCTCTTAGTCCCAAGATTAAACAAATATATAATTTATTCTGGGCAATTCGGTAGTATTTCTACTAGCAGCAACCATGCTTCCACCCAAGCTTTGTTATATCATTCCTGGTTGTCAGTTGTTACTTCATTGTTCATGTAGTTTTCTCAGTATAACTCTTCTTCGAATTTTGCGAATATTTCTTGTGCGAGGAAGAAACCTAATATTATCGCGTGATTACTTGATTAGCCAAGAATTACAAAGAGCACGTGCTGCATGGCATATCTTCTTTTGGTGCCAGGCTTTTGATCTAGCTTGGGCTGCTTGCCTTAGAATATCGTCGCCTTTTTAGGGGTCTCATCTTTATTTACTAAATGGTGCACACAACCATTCATCCACTGTGTTCGTTACGTCGCTGTTATTTCGCTGCTTAACCTGACCGTAAGCTCAGTCTTTCGCACTGAGGCGGCCGATATACCTTCGAAAAGCTTTCGTTTTACCCTTGTGTTTGTATTCACTGGAACGTGCAACTGTTTAATGTGGTCATGTTTTTCAGCTCTAACGCGTTCAAGTGAAGGTTAAATGACCTTATTCCCTTTGCTGGAAGAAAATATCGAAAGATCTAGGGTTAACGCACGGTTTGTAGGCCAGTACGAACGTGGTGATGGCAGTTCGAAGATAGATGAAAACGTGCGGAGAGTGTCGATCAACTCAGCTGAAGTCCGAACAAGAATAGCAAGAATTGGCAAATGGAACCCGGTTCTTGTGTATTAGTCTGTCTGAAACAAGTCTGCTGGTGAGTGCTGGGATGTTGTGAGGTGGACATAACACGTAAATTTGTTACTACTCAGTTCTAGTGGAAACGGAGTTTCATCAAAAAACAGACGATTATTTAGGGGGAGCCCAGTCAAGTTTGAAATGACTACGCGGAATTTTTGCCGCTCGACATCGCAATGATTCAACGGCAGTGTTGAGCGTCTAAGTCAAACTAACGGATTTGGAAGTCTAGATAAAGGGTAATGGAATTAAGGAAGCTCAGGATCTGACAACGGGATTTTGAACTCCCCTGAGATAAGAAGATCAGTGGAATCCATCTGCATTGGACAAGGGATGGTTGACGAATAAAAGCGATAATCTAAGCTGCGCAATAAGGAAAGACGACTGATCATCGTCACTAAGAATTGGGTTTGTGGTTGGAGACGAACAGAGCAAAATACTTACTCACCGATGGAAAAGATGGTTGGGTCAGATAAATCAAATCCTGAATAAGAACCATAGCGAGTAGAGGAATCGTGTCAGAGGCGTTGTTTCACAACTCCAGAATCCTGAACCCTTATGTTGTGACCGTTACTAACGCATGGCAGTGAGATGTAACGAACATCGGACTGCATTTGGCAGCTGCTCAAATTTTCGTAGACAAACCTCTGGAAGTAGATGTTAAATTAGATTTGATCGATATGGGGGTACTCCTGCTACAAACTTCCATTCTTGGGCTTGCGGGAGGACGCTGCTTCGTATGCTGCCTAAAACGTGATGTGTTGGGGCAGACGTAACGCGAAGGAAATTAACAATACTAGTGAAGACGCCAGTTACTTCTAGCATATAAGCCGCATCTTAGTTTGCCATACAGGTCAGACCATTTGTTTTACTCGAAAGCGGTGAGCGTCGGTTCCGGTATTCCCCGAAAGCTGATAACCAGCACGGAACAACTTTACCAAGGAGCTGGTCGGCAGACCTCCAGCAATAATGGCCATCTTCATCAACCTTGGTTGCATCACGCATGCCAAGTGTGCCGGTGGCGAAATTCATAATAGTGAAAGTTTATATTCATTGAAAGGATTTACAATTTGCCGTTAGAGAAGGCCAGTTGGGAGCAATCCTCTCCACACGTCGTTTGTGGAACTATCCAGCACTCTACAGGACATTGGGCATTGCGACAGAGAGAGAAGAGTTGAGATGTGTGATTAAAGTTTGTTCGAACTAGTGCTTTTAGCCCACTTTTAAGAGAAGAGCCGCAAGTTTTCTCACGGGACCATTCAAAGCAGTAAGCAGGAAGGAAGATCCTTATTTGGTGGCTTCAGATTCACTCTCGCCTACAAGATTCATCCCAGGCAGGCGCCGACGGAAACGAGGTAAGTCAGTCGGGCAGGCCTCACAGTTGCGACGAATGAAATCATAAGTTAAGCGCCAAATGCTGAAGTAGCTGTCACATTTGGATGTATAAAGACGACACCGTTCGCCAGGGAAATTTGGTGACCGCCTTCCCTTTTCTTATCTATTATGCTCTTGACACGCTCGTACCGGTCTTCGTGTGATCTTTGACATAATCGTGTCCTTCAGATTTTTGATATAACTGCGTGGCGTGGTTCACTTCCCATAGTCGTTCAATTTCGCCGCTGGAAAGCCTTTGCTTCAATCTCTTACACACGAAGAAAGCCTGTGTGCACAACTTCAATCGCACAGAAATTAATAAAAACATAACGAACTCGTGGGATTTTGTAAAATCGCAAAATTAGTGGTGGGATGTAATGGAATCTAACTGTATAGAAAAGAAAACCTTCTCTTTTAGCAATTGTTTCGTCCGTATAGACAGTCTGATTTTCCCTTCGATGATAAAACCGTGGTCATGTCATAAGTATTAAGCTGTTCATAAGGCTGCGCACGCAAGACACCAGAGTATTTGTTTTCCAGACCTAGTATTCTATACGAAATTTGTGCATATAAGTGGTAATCTTTTAATTTCACTTGGAATGTATGCCCATTCATTACCACTAGAAACTTTAACTTTTTGCAGCAGAGTTAATCTAAAAGTTAGAGTGAATTGACTGTAAACTTCTGTTGAGGGTTTTTCGAACACCTCATTAAATCTCTGAGAGTCACCTGCAATAATGTCGATAAACGCCGGCAACTCGGTGGTATTGTCTATGGGCTTGTGAGTGTGTATTAAGCAAAAATATATCGAGTATAAAATATATAGCTGATGTTACATAACCGAACGGTTAATAGTTGAACCATCTAATAGTACCATAGGAATGGATGCTAGAAAGTAACCAGGGAAATGATTGACCTCGAAGGGCACCCTCTGCTTGAATACTCAAACACTTAGGTGGCTATAACTATAACATTATCATTCAGCTGTCCCATTCCACCAACGAAGTGAAACAGCACCATGTGCTTAAACACTTTTAACAGGCAAAGTTATTACGAAGAGACGTGTGCAAAATTCAGTACGAACCATTGGTTTGAAGCCTGTGAAAGAAGACGAATGTACTATCTCTGGTGTCCTCTGACGAAGAGTTTGACTTGGTTTGGATGAGTCTCTGGTGATCCTTAGGATGATTAAAGGCGCTTAACAGATGAAATCTTCATTGTCTCGTTCACTAGCTCTATTATCTACGAAATAATCTCGTATAAAATTGTGAATTAACTCAGTTTGTTCAGTGATGTCAAGAAAAGGATCGTTCCAGGTGAAAATGATTCTTGCCTTCTGGGACTCGTGTGCAAGGGGCACAATGTTTACGGACCGGTCTACATCGACATCACTGATGGGTACAGGACAAGGCCTGCTTTCCATGTTCACCGGAGAACCCAGAGGTGTAGCTGAAATGGATAGACCTAATGGGAATAAATTAAAAATCTGCACCTGTCAGGTGGATAGAATTTAATCTGTTTGCAACGGAGCGGAAACTCTGAGACGACGACGGTCTGAATGCATTCGGAGCGGAATGTTGGCTGATCAGCATCATAACGGTTATTGTCCGTCCGTACGGGCAGTATCCATGAGATAATCCGGCCTAAAGCTTCTCTACCCAGCTTGGGTGCTCGCTGTTTGTAGATAGGCTAACGGGTTAGTCGGACAAAAAGAAAAATTCTTCGCAAGTTCATTTGATTTGGTGGTGAGAGCGATGATGCTGCTGAAAGAGATTATTGCAGTGTGGTTGCTACCGTCATATACTCATGCTCGTAAACAGCGAAGTGATTTGTACAATCGGAGAACTTTGGCTGCAGGGGGAGGCTGAGGCCGCAGGCCTGCCAGCGGTTTAGTTGGTAAGTTGTGCTACCTCCGCCAACTAACATGGTTGGAGACGCGGCTTTTACCATCTGAGCATGCACTGCAGACAGCGTTGCAATGGGGCTAGAAATGCTTATAAAACAGAAAGAATGCGGATGCCGAAAAGTCGCATGGGGCTGTGAAATTGACACTTGCAAGTGCTTTACATGCCATCCACAGCAAAACATGGCCATCGTGCAGCACATGCAGCTGCAGTGTTCAGGGTGATTAATACAGTACCCCTCACTTTACACGCAGCCATTGTTTCAAATGCAACCGTGGGGCTAATCCGTCAAGATGTCTTTGGATCGGATGAGTGGCAAGCATGATTATGCGGTAGAGATTGTTCTCGACGTACTGATCAAGACTCACACTCTCAAAAAGGCTGATTCCATGGGTGTTTCACATTTCGAATTCACCCATCAGCCACATGCCATGAATCCACAATTTTGGATGGCAGTGTCTGGACTTTCTCCCGATTGCGTCCGCTCGCTTCCCCGTCTATTGAGAACCTTCAATAGACTATTCTTGCAGTTGCCGGAGTGGATAAAAACACTTCGTGGATGAGTGGTCCACTTTGGTTTGATGTGGAGCCAATAACGTGACAAGTAATTCGTGTGGTTTCTGTCCGCTCGGCTGACGAGGCTCAAGTCACGCTTGAACCTTAAGCATAGAGTGGGTAACCATGCAACTAACTCTTGCGCACTAACTACCGTGAACTTTCGATAAAACAAAAGTCGACTCTAAAAGAAATTCGTCTTTTAACGCACGTTACAAACAACTGTTATCTAACTACATTTATTGGGATGACGTCAGTACCATAGAAACAACACAACATAATGTCGCGACCGAGTATAACAAGAGTTGCCGACAATGTTAAAGCCGTTTTGTCCGCCGCAAACGTCTTTACCGCCATGTACAACCTCGTCGTTTCTCGAAATACTTGAAACAACCCGCGTAGCAAATCACACTCTTCGCTAAAAACGTGTGTGATTCGAGGGCCGATCGTGTCTCAGGACATACGTGACTGAAAAATTAAAAATCTTCAAGCATAATGATTAACAAGAAACCTTTTGTGATATGTCCACGACCCTATGAAGATGTGCGAACTCTTCAACTCACATTTCGCTGCAGCGTTAAGCGTAGAAAGCACCCCATTACCTGCTAATATCCCATCAAAATCAGATAAAGTTTTAAATAATGCTCTGATCGATGTTCGAAATGTTCTTTCACAGTTAGCTAGCATCAGGCCCTCAATCCATCCTGGAACAGATGGTATCCCACCAACGGTCGTCGAGCAGGCAGGTGAGCATATACCTATCCTCCTACTCAATTTGTTCAACCTATCACTTGTATCCAACACCTTCTCCCTTTAGTGAAAAACCCCAATCATTATGCCTCGTCACGAGAGTGGTCCAAGGCAGGACGTTAGTGACTAGCGTCCCATCAACCACACGTCAATCTGCCCGAGGATGTTTGAAAGGACAATAAAGTTGCATATGGTGGAGTTCTTGAGAACACAAAACATTATAAACCCTTCACAGCACGGTTCCCTTGGTAAACGCTCTTGTATGACATGTCAGCTGGAATTCTTAAATCATATATCGACGTCCGTTGACGCAGGAAATACAGTAATCATCCTACTCTTGGACAAGCAAAAGGCTTTTGATCGTGTGCCTAATAAGCGCCTCCTGATCAAAATGGCATCTTTTGGAATACAAGATTTCTTGTATAGCTGGCGCTCGTCATACCTTGAAGGTCGCACTCAAACAGTCAAAATAGGAGAGCAATGTTCAACACCAAAACCAGTAACTAGTGGGGTAGTCCAAGGAAGCGTTCTGGGTCCGTTGCTCTTCTTAATGCACATAAACGATTTATGCGACGTTGTTACACATGGCAAGCCCTTTCTGTTTGCTGACGATGTCGAAATAGTTTACACATTCCATCAGGGCAGTAGCATCAATTTCTGTCTACGAAATATACGACAGGACTTAGCGTCTTTGCAGTTGTGGTGCAGAACATGGCTGATGTCGTTCTCAGCAGACAAATCGAACATCCTCACTCATGGTCGTGAATTACCCCAGAGCTCCATCTCACATATGGTTGTAATATTGATACAGCCACTTCGGTCAGAGTTCTAGGAATACGTTGCTAAACCCCCTTAATTTCTCCAAACAAGTATGCTTCCAGGTAGCAAAAACTAAAAGAACAATAGGCTGCATCAAAAAGGCGTTCAACCTACCAGCTGCGAAGCTGACGCTCTACAAAATGTGTGCTCGGCCTCAACTCGAGTATTGCACCTTCATTTACTGCCATCTACGCAATTCTGATAGGCATGTGTTAGAAAACCTTCAACGATCGTTTACCAAAAGCTTATCAGGATATTCCTTTTCGCTCACCTATAGACAACGTTGTGAAAAACATGGCATTGATCCACTTTGGTTACATAGGCTAAAGTTGAACCTGTCGCTGCTGTGTAAACTCATACATTCGGATGCGATTGCCTCAGCCATAACCGTCCACTTACAATAGTGCCCTCCATGTCTTTAAGAAATAAGGATTCCACCCTGCCAACCCCGATATCCTGGAAGAATATACGTGCAAACTTCTTCCTTGTAAAGTATTCCTACATTTGGAATAAACTTCCAAGTGAAGTCAGAGCCAGTAACAACATTCAGCGTTTTAAAAAGCGTTTGGACGGCTATCTTACGTTAACAAACACGATGTCCATCTTCAAACTCTCTGTATCGCCTGACGACATTTTTGAATGTGGTCCGGAAAACATTTAGCCGTTAGATGCGTAATACGTAGACAACCTTTCCGCTGTCCAACGGCTCTCGAGAACAGCCCGCTTGAAACGGCCTGTTATATGGCTTACTCACAAGGTCATTTAGCACTTGGCCTACTGCGCGCTCACCAAACCCTTTGACACCCAACATTATTTTAATGACGTGTTTACTCATGTATATGCAATGCCTAAATTGCTATGAAATGTGCACTTGACGCTTAATAATAAGTCCAGCAGAACGATGTCATGTGAACTTTAGTTGTCACGCACATTTCATACGGCCCCCAAACCATCGACTCAATTATCCGTTTACCCGAATAAATCTCGAGTGCATAGTAGAATACCACAACAAACAGTAGATAGGGTTATATATCCTAATAATCATAACAAAAATGATAATATATCGAACGAGTTCTTCGTCAGAAATTCCCCATACATATTGCCTGTCATAGTAAATGTTATAACCCCACATTTTCTCATCTAACGTGTGGGATTACATTCTCCCTCCCGAATCCCATATTATCCATCGAGCGAGGAAATTTTTTCTGCAACTGATGGACGCACGGAACTTCGTCTAAGCTGAACTGTTCACGAGATGTTCAACTTTGTGACGTTTTCGAGCAATCGACGAAATGCTGCGTTGGAATCTGCCCATTCGTTTGCTTAATTATGGGATTTTCCGCCATACCTCGCTGAGGCCGATCTATCTTGACAATTTCCGGACGAAAATTTTATTCCCTAAGAGCAAAAAATTCCGTAGGTGCGTTTGTACATCCTCTTGGAGTGACCTTGAAATATTTGAAAAATCGCCCATCCCACAACCTTGTAAACAGTGAATCAGTGTAACATCTCGTTTTTTGAGACTAAATAGGTGAAATGAGCGAACTATCTATTTCTCTGTTGCTTGCGTGAAAGTTCTATAAATTACATTCGTTTTCTCATTGACCACGTAATTCTTGCAAGAAACTTCACGTTTGTGCTGCTGTTTAATTATTCGTTCATGTATGGCTTGTAAATATCCACAATGATCGCGCATAACCAAGCGTGCTTCTCACACATGCGTTGGGAAAAATATACTATCATTATGTTTGTGCCTGTTTGACCCGTGTGTGGCGTCCACTTTCGCCACACACGAAAGACGTCAAAAGAGCTTGACATTTCATTACATGCGTGTGTCTTGTTGCATTCTTCCTGGGTAGCGCACAAGGCACCATTCAGATTATTCTCGAAAGGCATTTCCGTTAGGTTTTCTGGTGTCGAGCAACGAAGTTACACGACAAACCTTTCATCACAGGCTTGGACTTGCACCAGAAGTACTTACTATCAGTAACGGCGATAAACGCTCTAGAAACATACAATAATCACCGCTTTTTACCAGCAGTTGTAGTGTACCTTACCAGAACGTTAGTGACGTTCAGCTTACTGACTTTGAGTCTTCGATTTGTAGGGTGAGACCAATACACCAGACATTCAGAAGTAGTTATGCTCTCACTCGGATGTGCTTACAAGTAAACGGGCACTTCTGATCATGTTAAATCGTGGGTTGCGACGAGTTTTGCGGAAATTAACTACTCAAAACAGGACAGAACTAACCCAGTGGTCACAATCCACACATCTGCGTACACCCTCTGGTCTCTTGCACTTCGTGGTAATGAATTTGAACGGTTCGCAATTAGTTATGCTATCTTACTTTACTGCACTTCGGAGCCCATTTCGAACCTCGTTAGTCCCCTGAACGCAGATAACGTCGAAGGTTTCCATGTGCATTTGCAGGAACTCTCAGAACTCTGGAAAAGTGTGGAATTCGCTATTCTTAACAATCGCCCTGAAAGTGAAGATATAATATGTTTTAAAAAACGATACCATTAATTAATAACATCATGAAAAATTGCGTTTTGCCGGATTAGCGTTCGCGTCCACATATACACATTACTTTTGCCTCAATGTACCAGCCTCCAGTCACCGTGGCACATGTGATTGATCATTACAGCAGAATTCGAAGAAAATTTTGAAAACGACACATGTTAGGGTCATTTTACCAAACGGCTAATTAAAAAAAAGATATGTCAATAACGAAGATGTCATCAGCCACCAATGAGCGAAAGCGAAATATGTGGCGGAATATCCTCACCCACCATAACTTTACTAGTCAAGATCTAGGACTAAGGTCTTTACCCCTTTTGTTAACCGTTCTTCTTGTTCAAAGTCACGTGACTAATAGCTGTTCTGAATAAACGTTCAATCTGATAAAATGCTAGAGGCTAATGTTGTCCATTTGTTGAACCCCGCTTCCTTGCATTTAATCCGCCCGTGTTTCCCGCTCCTAAACCCTCTTCTATACTTACCCCTAAATTCAGTTACTCTTTATCCGCACGCCACTGCGTGGCTCGTTGTAGGGGGTTGATTAATCAATACCATAAGAGTTAATCAACCAGATCGATGGTTGAGTATCGGTGTCGTTGAAAATTAATAAGTAGCGATACCTTCCCCATATTCACCCTATAACTAACAAACGCGCGAAAGCATTCACCTGGTAGTAGACGACTCGCGCGCGGATTAAAGTGGCGCATTGTAACGTGCAGCCGAAACCAGCGAGCGCGCACGAATCGAATTTGAGTTGTGTGACGGGGCGTGCTGCTGTGTTGTCGGTGCCGTTTCAGCTTGCGTTTGTGTAAGTCGTGTGCATGGCTTACTGGGCCTTCGGCTCACGTGTGTTCGTATTGTTTCTCTTTTCAGAGCTGTTGCTCGAACCCCTACTTCGGAAGAGCGCTGTCCCCTGGTGCGTCCACGTTGCCCAAAGGTTGGTCCTCGAATTTACGGGCATCCAGAGTGGAGTCGGCTGGCCTGCATGTTACAGCATCACGAAGTCTATGCAGCGTTTGCGCTAACAACCGGACAGCATCCTTAACTAGTTATAGCGCAGTACTGAGAAGCGCTCGAGATAGTGGCTGAACCGATGCTGTGAGGTGGTGTTACGCTGTCTTCAACGTCGCCGTGGGTATCGCTAGCAGTAATGTTCGGGAAAGAGGATGAATCCTTAAGACCATTAATAAACTGCGGGCAGTTAAACTGCGTGGATTAGAAGGGTTCTCTGTTGCAACTACATATGTGTGCTGCTGGGAGCAATCGAGGGAACAGGGACGTCTACAAAACCAGATTCAACCTCTGTTTTTTGGTAAGTTGAGACCCATCCTAACGACAGGCAAAGGACGACATTTACTGTTTAGGCGGGATTGTATGAATTTGAAACAATGCGAGTTGGAATAACCAATGTCTCCGTTATTGTACAGCGACCCATGCATGTGATTCTACGAGAATTTATCCCAAACAGACAACCTGCATGTTCGGATGAAGTGCAAACCAAAGGAAGAGCGCTGGAACAACGCTTAAAAAGTTGGGACTGTATGTTGGACTGTCTCATGCATATAGTGTTCAAGTAAGCTTCCTAGAACCAAACATTTTGAAGCTTGAAGATTGTTTGTTTGGACATGTAGGTGCCTCAGCCAAACGTAAAGACCCTAGAAGGATAATTGGCGCATGGTTCGAAAAAGGTCACTTATTATTGCGTGCTAGTGCATATCCCGTTTTTACCATTTGATCACTCAAATTTACGAACCGTTTGTTGTATTTTGTCATATTTACTTGCTTCGAGGCTTTTTGAACATAATCTATTGATAAAAGTGGATCTCATACAGGGATTCTTTCTAAGTTAGCCAACTTTTAGAAATTACCAGCCGTCAGGCGATCATTTCTGCACAAAAGTGGCATGATGACGGTAAAAATGGTGTAAAATCTTCAGATTGTTCGGTCAACACCTGCTCCACCCCTTCTATCGTAGAGAAGATCAAGACCGCCGCCAACACGGCAGTTTTATAAGCAAATCTTAGCACATCACACAAAAGGAACAACACCAAACCATGTTCAGTTTCCTTTACCAATGTACACGTAGATCAAGCTAGAAAAATAAGGAAATTGGGGGCTGGAATAGCAAAACTACACCGTGATGAACGAGGAGGTGGCCGAGATTTTGCACAAATTAAATCCGCTATTAGGCATTATGCGTGCCTCAAGTAACATCCACCATCAGACTACCCTTAATCACAAAGACCTTCTAGCGGCTGGAACCACTATTGGCACTGTAGCTACGGAATTGCACGAGCGGCTACGCTGTGCGAGCGAAGTGGTGGTGTTTAACGTACCTGACAGAACACCTCTGTTGTCGCTGGAAAGCATCTTACTCAAAGCCAGTATGACGAAAGAACAAGAGTGCCGCTGTTTAAGACTTCGCAGGAAGGTGCAGCAAAAGTACTGTGCATTTCTGTAACAGTTCACAAGTGAACTTTTAGCAAAAGAATTTGTCAGGATACAAGAGCAAATCAGGCGTGGCACAAATTTCAAGTCCATAAAAGCGTTTGGTGAAAAGACGCTATTCCAGAGGGAAATATTGCGAGCCAATTTTTCTCAAGAAAAGAACAGCCAGCAATCTCATTGATCTTACTAGAGATCTGAACTGCTTCACGAGCTCGTTGAACCCGCAAGCTACAGCTGGAAACTCCTTTCCGTCGCCAGCCCATGCAAACGCTTAAAAACATACCACGTCTAGCTCTGATAATGCCAGGCGCGTTAAAGTTTCCTCAACGAAACTCATGATTATTGTTATAAACACATCCCTCAGTTTTCAACTTCTCCCTTTGTCAACCAAGGCCTTGACTGGAAAAAGTCCTAGACCTAGGGCATCCGCAGTTACTCAGAACACTAGAAGGGGCAGCTTAGATGCCCATGATAATGACGCGGCTGCGCAAGCAGGGCCATCCACTTCTTACCAGAGGAATTCCTCTTCGTTATATGGAGTAATCGGAAACACCAACGGCAAATAAAAAACACCTGAGCAATGCTCTAAGTCAGCGGTAAGACCTGTAAACTGCTCACCAGAGAACAAAATTCGGGATTTGCAATATAAGGGTAAACCAAAAGAACTTTACAGGAGTCATGCAGCTGACTTCAAGAACCACGTTCTAAGAAACAACGCTTTGCAGGAAAAACTGCACAGTTTGTCTCCCACTGCTTTCAGGTCAACCTACTACTATACTAGGGGTCACGGTTACCATCCATTATCCAACAGATTCGTAGTTGCTCATTCTCTTACCCAAAATATGAGTGTTACTAGAACTCAAGTTCCCAGTGTGTATACCCCAGCGAATACGTCGTCACCTGATCATGTCAACCGCACGAATATCTGCCAAACCAGTCTTTTTCAGTGCACCCCCCATATTTCATCAACCACCACTTAGCCCCCATCCCCAAGTCGCACTCTGTCATCCCACCAAGTTGGCACTCCTCCAGCACTTCTTATCATGGAGCCAAACGTTTACAGCATCCACACAAATATGAGCGGGAACTTGGTACATTCCCTAGATCAGGCCTTTTCATTTGAAAATTCGCAACCCACGGCCCCCTCTGTCATGAAGAGTTTATCAGTTTTTCTGCTGTATCTGACAAAAAGAATTCCGTAAGTTTATTACTCATGAACGCAAGATCGTTGGTTAGTATGTAACGCGCAACCGAAACCAGCGAGCGCGCACGAATCGAATTTGAGTTGTGTGACGGGGCGTGCTGCTGTGTTGTCGGTGCCGTCTTAGCTTTCGTTTGTGTAAGTCGTGTGCATGCCTTACTGGGCCTTCGGCCCATGTTTGTTTGTATTGTTTCTCTTTTCAGAGCTGTTGTTCGAACCCCTACTTCGAAAGAGCGTTGTCCCCTGGTGCGTCCACGTTGCCCGAAGGTTGGTCCGCGAAGTCACGGGCATTCGAAGTAGAGTCGGCTGGCCTGCATGTAACAAGTAAGATGCGCATTTTCAAATTCTTTGTCTTCACATCTAATCTCCATATCATTTTCGTAACTGAGACTTGATGCTCTCCTAACACCCCAGACGCTCAGATGAGCATCGTAAGATGCCACACCTTACGTAGGGATTGTCTCACAGGACGAGGTGGTGGACGCATTATTTGCCCAGAAGGGCCGTTTTCCTCAGTGACACTTGATGAGTTTAGTCTTCACAAAATAGAAGACTCGTTGTGTTTAATGGTTTCTATTGGTTCTCGCGAACTACCCATAACGTGCATCTACACACCACCTAATGCTGCAAGCAATTATTTGACTGACCTATTGGAGGTAATAAACCATGTGTCCAACATGTCTTGCGAACACCAACTAATAGGCGGTGATTTTAACATGCCTAATATCCCCTGAACATCATTCTTTGCTTCAGCAAAACAGGCCGAATTCCTTCTATGAATTCAACTGAATGGTTGCAACCAACATGTCCTAAGGCCTACCAGAGAAGACCATATTTTGGATCTTATATTTACCATATGTATTTCGTCTGTAGAGATATCTTTCTCGCGACAATTCTCAGGAGGCGACCACAATGTCATCAAATATCTGTTTGATTTCAATGCGGCTACCAAACCGACAGTCGTATTTTACCATCCGGTCAGATTCACTGAGTGGAATGCCTTCTGGTCCCTGCCAAGATCCTTAAATTGGACTACCGGAGAATTAATCGTACACCTAACGTTTTGTGTCGACGTTTTGGTCTCGATTAAATCTAAACGTTTCAGCTCGTATGTGCAAGGTAAAATCCTTACTGCGAAGAAGACTGACAGACTGAAAATGCTTAAATCGAGGTAAGGAAGAACACTAGATTTTTCGCTGGTGATGTGAATAAGCAAAATGTTTGAACACAGAACTTCACACGCAACTCCTCCATATGAGCGAAGAGAGACTCGCGCTCAATGGTGAGCAGGCACTCATGAAACTAGTGCAACTATTGAGACGAGAAATTTCGTGAGTGACCCTGCCATAAGAATTGTTACACTCAAACACAAAACGGTTGTCGATGCCCCTGCTGCGATATGCGCAATCTTTGACTAACAGTTCGCTGCAGCGTTAAGCGTAGAAAGCACCCCATTACCTGCTAATATCCCATCAAAATCAGATAAAGTTTTAAATAATGCTCTGATCGATGTTCGAAATGTTCTTTCACAGTTAGCTAGCATCAGGCCCTCAATCCATCCTGGAACAGATGGTATCCCACCAACGGTCGTCGAGCAGGCAGGTGAGCATATACCTATCCTCCTACTCAATTTGTTCAACCTATCACTTGTATCCAACACCTTCTCCCTTTAGTGAAAAACCCCAATCATTATGCCTCGTCACGAGAGTGGTCCAAGGCAGGACGTTAGTGACTAGCGTCCCATCAACCACACGTCAATCTGCCCGAGGATGTTTGAAAGGACAATAAAGTTGCATATGGTGGAGTTCTTGAGAACACAAAACATTATAAACCCTTCACAGCACGGTTCCCTTGGTAAACGCTCTTGTATGACATGTCAGCTGGAATTCTTAAATC
>QNGE01001085.1:3763-30650 GCA_008508345.1 Paragonimus westermani
GGATCAAAACAGCACGCAAGCCTGACCACCACGCCAAGGTAGCAGAAAGGGTCAGGAAGCTCGTGTATATACTGTCTAGCAGACGTACACAAAGGACGTTGAATCAGTGAACGAGTTGCAACCAGACCACTCATAGTCGCGATTGATCGCGCGAACGTTAGTAGCCAATCAGATACGAGGGGAACTTTCTGGCCTTGTAAAGGACATGCACAGCAGGTAATGGAGTACAAATGTGGAATTTTTGAGCTTTCAGAGTGGCTCTTGAGTTCAGGTGATGGAACGCCTGCTTCATTTGGGCATGCTATTTCTCGGGTGGAATCTGGACAGGGCCCAAAACTTGTGCAATTTAGTGTCATCTAAAAAATTTTCAAAAATGAGTCTTTGAGCCAATGTTCTATTAGCGAGAGCAGCTTACTATGATACCTTCAGGTACCAACAAGCGTAGTCAGCCGAGATAGTAGAGCATATACCAAGCGGGGGTAAACGATTCGTGTAGATTGTTTGAATCTATCCGAAGCTTAAATTTTTGTGAATAGACCGCTTCCTTATTGAAATATTTTCCATACAACACACCAGTGGGTCTAACGAATAACAAGGAACTCAGAATTCCACGCTACGTTAAACTCAGAACGCTGAACATATAAATATACCATGTAGGGCTCACGTCTTAGAGATTATTTTAACCTGTCGAGTAAACGTCATCGTAAACTGACGCTAGTGGACCGTTCAAAAACCAGAGAAATATGAACATTTGTGATGTTTCACCATTCAGATGATGATTCTGAACGTGGTCAGAAAGGTCAGCTCTGAGCAAATCCTTCAAGTTGATCCATAGCATCTAAATGCGAACATTTGTTTTAGTAGTGTCTGCCCAATCGTGGAATGAGATTTCAAATATTTGATGCTTCTAATAGATGAACTGTGTCAATCGGCTCACAATCATAGGTTTATTAAGATGAAATGAATGAAATGATGAAATGAATCCGTGTGTGGATAAGTGATTGCAAGTAACCTATCCTAGAGACAATTGACAACATAAACCATGCATTCTGGATAATCCAGGAGCTAATCAGCTGGAACAAAGTCATACTGCGCCAGCGCTATCTGTACGCGCTGATTCAGCTTATTATCACGACCAAGACAAGTGTATATATATATATATACATATGACGAATATTTGAAATGACTTCACCTTTCACTGACCGCTGTTGTTCTCATAAAGTTCCAGACTAATAAAAGAACATTGTTGACTTGTGTAATAGTAACCTTTGGAGATCCAACAGGCAATACATGAGTCTTTCTGATAACTCAGGATGATTTATTAGATAAAGTTTTGACACGGAAAATCTACAGTCGGATTCTTTCAATTCTTCATGTCAGCATCTTAGACCTACTTTCCTTTCTGTTAACTTCCACAACGGCTTCCAATTACTTGACTGTTCATCCAGTATTTTTCCAAGGAATGTGTGAACAATATTGATTGGAAACATATGTTACTTCACTGTGGTCAGCTTCTGAATCAATCTGTCTCTGTTTCTCAACAAATGACAGACTGTAGACTGGGAAGAATTGCTTGCATTTATCGAGTGACTCATCTCCACCGAAGTCATAGTTCCGCGAATCGAGTGCCACTCACGAACGTACATTTTGGAAAACATGAAGTAATGTATAGGGGCAAACTTGCTACCGTGAACGAACGGTGAAACTTATTGTCTGTATCAGATGGCGGTTTTGCATTATTTTCGCTCGCCAAATTCGGTCAAGATAAATCTCAATAACACCTCTCGAAATATACACTGAAATGACCAAGCTGTTGCTTAGTCCATGGGTTGAATTACTTTAGTAACATCCGGTGGTGGATACACGGAACGTACGTTTGAATGTAACTAGCGAAACAGCGTGGGTTAGTGTCGTCTTCCTGTTTTCCAACACTAGTCGACAAACTGGGAGGTGTTGACCATTTCTTAACATTACCACTGATCACCCAAGGGTTCTTCAAATGGAAGTACATCCTTGGATAAGTTTCACTCACAATTTCGGAAATATCTGAGATTTTGGTGTCTGCTTACTGCCACTGGGACCAGCTTTCTCATCAGAACTGTTGCTCAAAATCAGCACAATCAGCAGCTCCTTGATAGCTTCCATTCTTTGTGTTCCTGAGGTTATTCCTCTTCTTTGCCTGATGAAACAGAACTTAATACAGACCAGCATAGTCAGTTTTGAAGACATTCTGTGGCTCATAATAACACAAAACAGTTGGCGAACGTTGTTTAAATATGTACGATTCAGGTTATGAGGCCGCCATTCACTCACTAGAAGTTCAAACAATTGGCATAAAGTCTCCAATGTTTTTCTTTAATATATCACTTATTTCGTCAGAAGTGGTAGCCTTGAAGTTTTCTATCCTAAAGATAATTACTGAGGAGTAGTCGGAGATTTGTTTTATTTCCAAGTTGAAGATCACTCACATTTGATCGCACTGTTCGCATTCAGATAGACCTACCAGCTAGCCTCCCTCGAAAAGAAGCACTAGACGCGAGTTTTGCTCTCATTGGTGCTCGTCATTAGTGCATATCCTTGCCACGACCGGCAATAAAACGCCGGCCACACGTTCATGAGGCAACCGTGTTGACCGCTGCGCCATTCACTTCACATTAGGCACGATCGAAGTATCGAGTCGGAATCAATAAGCTCTGTTAAGAACCACATTTTCGCCCATAGATTCATCAGTGTTCTGTTCTCATAAGCTTGAACCACTCATACCTCGTCATGTTCACTTTCCAAAATTGTTAAACAACTTTGCATTTTCACCGATACATCTTAGTTCTATGTGTATGTGTTGTGTTAAGCCTCAGATGGTCAGCTAAGGATTGACTGTTTTGAATCCATTGCCAACTATCATCGGCAAATTTTTGAAAGTTGTAAAACGGTTGGGTTGATGTGTTCATGCGGGCTGATTTCGAGTAGAAAGTCACACAAACATAGTGGATTGGTCATACCATAAATCGCCCATCCGTGTGTTTAATGGGGGAAGAGTAGGTGGAGCAAAATCCCAAATGAGCTTTGCGTCCAAATGTGAATAGTGTTTTCATGATGCAGAAAGGCCTGTCATAAAAATTTCCGTGGAACCGTGTGCCGCGTGTTGCAAATGTGTTTTCAATGAAAGCGTAGCAAGCCGTTATATTTACGAGCTTCCAAGCTGAAACATTTCACGAACACAATTCGGTATTGAATGGAACAGTTGAATGGAACAGTAGCTAGCTCCGCAATGATCAAACGAGTGGACCAGTTGCTAGGGGGGTTGAATTAACTTTTTATGTTCACTAAGTTCGATTACGTATTCGTGTGGCGTCGACTGCAGCGGTAACCCTAATTCACTGAAGAACGAATGCCGACAGATTTGAAGAAACCCTATGCGGAACTCTCAAAAACTGGTTGCATTCGCAATCCTATGTGTTGGCCTGGTGAGAACTGTCAACACAGCAAATGAGAACCGTGAATTCCATCCAATCATATCTGTCATTAAAATCATACTCGTCTAGATTTTGTGAAGCCTGATTTTTAAGACTGCCTTTAGACGATGCTAACCAGAAGGTCATCACTGCTGACTTGTACCATCACTCTATCAAAAATATTAAGGTGTTCCGTTTATTCTAATTTAAATACAGCCGTAAGTCTTGTAGGAGGTCTAGACAGTATCCCAGTGAACAAAACAGAATTCATGATCGGAAAGCTGTTCAGAGATTGAGTGGTTAATTCGTCCAATTTTTTGGTCCGAGTTTGGTGCTTTGTTAAACTTTGCCTCCTCAGTGACCTGCTTTTCGGTCGGCTCGAATATACAAACACATTTTACATTTAATCGAAGTGCTGGTTAGCTTGACCACAAGAATATGATGTGTTTAGTTTTTTGTGGTAAAACACATCGCGTGAATCATCTATATTTGCAGGAACGATGTGAGGGAACGTAAGCTGCTTGCATAAGGAAATTCGTTCTCCACGAAAATACGCCCTAGACAAGCAAATACAAGCCAAGAACTCAGAAGACGTATGTTGTGAAATGACTCCTGCATTTCCAATACTGCTGTCAACCATAAGACGTGAATTAACAGGGGTTTAATTCTAGCAGAATGGCTTCACAAATAACTTGACTGGGGCGTCAGAAATCGCGCACATCTATCCATAACATCTTCGGTTAAAATGAACTCACTGAAAGGTGTATGCCTATACTACGGAGTGCACAGAATTTATCTCCACAGGCTCTAGTGAGTGTGTCTCGTTCACATGAACGCCGTGTACCCCATACGGATGGTTCAAAATATTCTCAGCACTTGTTGTCAATTCAGTTTATACCAATACAACTGGATATTCTAATTCTTGGACTGAAAGTGAAAACTTCTCCCAAAAGTCAAAATTGATTACAAATACTGTTGTAATTCAAGAACTCATGATCAACTAAAGACTGTTGTACAAGGTCATAGGACAACAAACGGTGGCCCCACATGAACTCTGTCGATATTTCGCATCCCTTCTTGACCGTATCAGTGTACTGGCAATGCTGTCTGACGTCCGAACACTGTTGGGTTCTCAATCAAATGTGGGATATATAAAAAAGTTTTCCTTAATTCCGACAAAGGCTGTGGTACACTTATCTTGAATAAGGCTGTTTGTGAATTCAAAATGAATAGTGTCCTCGTGGACTTACGTAAATTCCACCTAGACGGTACGGTTGACAACAGTATTTTAATGGGAAAAATCTCAGGAAGTCTGCAAGTTCTACAGCCATGTGGAAACATCTCAGGAATTCAACATAAACAAGTGGAATCATTCAGAATTCGCACACAACAAACAAGGGTCACTCGAAAAACACGTACGTTGTCCGATTAAGGTCAAGCCCATGATAAGAAAACGTATTGTACAAGCTTGCCAGATGGCATGTAAACACTCTCCATCCCATTCGTTAGATGTTTATTCTTCTTTAGTTGTATAGACTATTCTTCCCAATTGCCGAAAAATTCACAGAACATATGTGTGAGCTCGCTTAAAAAGCATTCTACCGATATTGACTCTCCGTTTACAAACGTTTACTTTCGAGAAGCAGTTGACTTTTAGTGTTATTTTATTTCCGTCGCATTTTTTTCTATGCGCATCTCTGTTGATTATCTCAATGAACTTACATCTTTGTATGCATACAATATCCGTCTTGATTTTGGAATATTAGTCTGAAAATTAATGATCGATTGGTAGTTTGTTGGGCTCAAAACTTGTGGATACATTTTTAAGGATGATTGGGTTGTATATGCCTGATGCTACTGCTGGTGCCGGTCTCTATAAACGACGTGTAGAGTTTTTTTGGTGAAGAAGAAACAAAAAAACATATTATCTTTGCCAGAAATCTTACTTACTAGGTAACAGGATGGTTCAGTACAACGCTAAGCTTTCCCTAAGAATGTTTGGAGTGGTCCGTATTTACGGTTATCACTCCTCGTGCAAGCGTCCTAGAAATGAGGTCTGGAACGAGCAATGTTTCACAGAGCCCGATGGATCTGTACTGAAGGACACTTACAAGAAGAGGAGGACAGGTTAAAGAAGATGTCTCTTGCAAACATATATCCCGAGGAGTTTGCTGATATTCACATTCAGAAAAGGCTGACCAAGACTGCTAAGTCTACGGTTCTTAAAAAACATTTTCTTTTAAAATTACCTTTCATGGGTAACCATATCACAACTAACATAAACCAGACAATACAGTCCACCCTAACGCTGAAAGTCTTAAAGTTAAATTGCGGCCGCTATTCATGATGAGCAGTGTTATCCAACCTGTTCAAACCCGTAACCTGTCGAAACGTTCTGTCCCAGAAGTATTCTGTCAGTTCACTTGCAGTTGCTATGAGATTTTTATCGGTCGAACAGCTTGGTGAATACGACAGAGAATGATTGAAAATGATTGAGCCTAAACGGTTCTTGCACGCGATGACCTAACAGATAAGGACAACAAAATGAACTGCCCGAGCCGATACCATCCGCACTGTAGGGCACAACGTGAAACACGTCAAGTTGCTGAACGCAACATTGGTTATGACGTGCTGTTGCACAACCGAAATCCGAAATTCTTCCCTTTCTACAACTTAACGTCAATCACTGCTCGCCGTCCGGACTTGTGTGTATACAACAGCTACTACCTAAGAATGCACTGGAGTTGTTGACAGCCCTTCTTTGACGTGAGACCGCGAAGTTGTTCATTTCTATTGTTGACGATATCCATTGCACTGTTTTACGTTTGTAAGTGAAGGGATTGAACGAGATGTCCTCAGCTCTCCATTTGTGTGTTCGCTCGTTATTGTTGGACTAGATCTGTGCAACTCAATATTTTTAGCGTTGTACGTTATTCCGACGAAGGCTGAACGACACACGTACAACCGAATACCTCAAATATCCAAACAAAAACGGGGCGCTAAAGACCTAATACCATCAATATAAACAGTATGATCAAACAGACGAAACAAACCCGTTATTTGTTTTCACGTCTACAGCAGCTTGTTAAAGATCCAAACGCACAATTGCTAGCACAGATGATCTACATACAACCACGAACCGACAAAGTGTAACCGGATCGGTCTGGTGTGCGACTATATCATCGGCCTTCCAGCTGACCGATTAGTTGATCATAATGTCATGACGGCCCGTAAAAAGGCCGTATTCACAGGGGTGGAAAGAGAGAGTGACTGGCAGACATCAACGGGTGTGTGTGCAGATGGGTGGAAATTAATGATTGGAGGAGGCGAACAACAGAATTTACAATTATGACAGTATGTGAGTATGAGAGTGTATGAGTGTTACGAGAGTAACGACAAGCGATTTGTCAGGATCACGGGAAGGAGCTAGACGAAGTCAATCGAAGGGAATTGTGGCCTCCAGAAATGTCCCGCGAGCCTGAATTATAAATGCTAGATTCATAATCATGTTATCCGATCGTTTATAGTTGTCTGGCAATCGTGAGACTGCACTCACCCCTGGGTTATACTAACTAACTACTTCCGGATCAAATCAATGTTTTTTACACTGCTGGGTCCCAGTTAATTATGTCCCCAGTTAAATACGCGCGCCGTTTTGCTGACGACATTTTAAGCTACCAATATGTAGTGGTCGAGTTATTACTTTTAAGTAGAGCCTTGAAACTTTGTCAGCCTCTTTAGAAACCGTGTTAAATCTCTCACTCCTCAGATGTATTCTGATTTCCCGTCTAAATAACACCTCCTCCATCCCTGAAGAATATAGGGTTTGCATAGTGTGTGAGATCGGAATATTGTGCCTAATACAACAAGCGTATTACGAATGTTACGTAAATGCTCATCGTTGTGATGTCAGTGCTTTTCTGGACATCCAAACGAAGTCAACGGTACATTTACCGGACAGAACGGTGGTTTATGTTGCAACAATATGAAAATTATCAAACTAAAAATCCCAGTTTAGTTCCAACCGTAGCTACGGAACATTCATCAACTAAATCTTGATAGAAGTAATGTTGGAGACAGTGCATAAGAATGTCATAATTCTGACTTCCGCTGACGTATAAGCACAACCAATCGACAGTGCGGTAGGTTGTCACAAATGTGAGATAGATTAAACACCTGTCTCCATCACTGGTATCACTGAATCCCAATACATACATCCACTGAAAGTCTCTGATAAGCAGTAAGGGAAAAGCATGCTCATTTTCTGCTTAGGTTCATACAGTGAAAAGGAAAGTTATTGTTTTAGAGGATGGAAAGGTAGCCTGTCGACTGATTTTCGTTCGTACTCTTTCTTCCTTGTACTTTATTGCTTGAGTTATGAGCAGGCAGTCAAGAACGGTTAACTTGTCATAAAAGTTATTCTACTGGTAAAGCATATGTCAATAGGCCTAACAATAACTCCGTTCATCCGATATACTAACACGATCAAGTACGTTGTACGCCGAACAGAACATGACGTTCGGCCGTTGGCTACAGAAAGTAGAGAAACCAAGTTCTAACCGTACTTTTCTTTTTATCTCCAAAGTGATTCAGGAGAAGTCAGTTTTGCAAATGGATGTTTTCGTAAACTCCACCAGGCCTTTACACAGAACATTTGTGATCTATGCATAGGATAAACATGACATTATTGGCGCACACATTTCTGAGCATATTAGGCCGTCATGATTAACCATTCCTTCTGTCAGTGGTCCTCTTGGAATTCCCTAAGATGGATTACCGTTAACGCTGGCCCTTGTTTTGTGGAACCCACTATATCAAGCTACCACGCAGTGGCTTAGGAATAGGCCGAAACCGACCAAATCACAACTGTATGAAGTGTTATGGGTTCTTGATATACAGATTGGGAATAACACAACGTTTCGAGCAAGTTGTAATATGGGTTATGGGTTCGTTTCAGCGATAGATTCGGCAAATATCGAGAATCACAACATGGCTTCCCCAGATGTGCTATATATATATATATATATATATATATATATATATATCTTAATGATATACGGTCACCCTGAGTTTTACCAGCTTGTCGTCGAGGTTGCATGCTAGACATATTACAGAACGAATTAGGTGAAATAAAGCTATACGACATAAAACGAAGCACGATACGATGCAGATGGAGGAAGAACGTTCGTTTCCATACGTTCGTCATATCAGAACGTAGTTAATAATTCAAATGTTGATTGTGGGGTTTATTTGTTAGGGTTTGCTCTGCACCACGAGCTATCGTATCGCTTAATTCCAGCTCATTATTGATGCCTCAGTTCAAGACTGGCTTACCCAGATTTTACTCGTTTTGATTCCACAAGACAAATAACAAAAAGGTTCTGTAATGGGTTAAAACTTTCTTCAGCACGATCGGTTCTCAAATGATAGGCACAGGTCACCAACTAAAACAGGGAGAAGAGTTCCCAACTATCTACAAGCTTCACTAATTTGGCTTCAGATCTGCCCAAATGTACTGACATCAATCTCTTCAGTTCGTTTATGTGTACAAAGTCAGTTTGTGCAAACCATCCTGCTTCTAGTCAGGTCAGGGATGAACCAGTCGCCAATTACCAGTGCGCATCTTGTGGTCGGCAATTGTTCATCCGCTAACTTCACCTGTCTTACACTAATTGTTTAAGTAAGTCCACCTTGTGTAAGCATTCTGTTCAGTGTTCATATACCTGTCGGGAGGTTCGGTCACATGTGTCCGAGCATTACTTACACTTATACTTCGACTATTTGGTTATCCTACTGACCCCAGTTATTGATCGTCGTGGTCATTCAGCCATGTCAACTGTTCGGTTGGTAACACACACAACCGGTCAGTGTTCCCACAGCCCACACTTGGATTTATTTTACATGATATAACACGTCTTCGTGAAACGCATATCCAGCTTAAATATATATCCAGCTCATAAAATTATGGTACATTCCAGATAACGACACTAATCCATTTCATGGATCCATAGAACGATTTCAGTGAGATATGAACGTGGTTTAGGTAGGCATTTGGTGTGATGTCAAATTGCAACCGGTGATTATCCATATTTTGAGAGAACTACATTTGATCAAACACTGGTCATACCAAAACAGCATATCCATTAGTCAGCAAACTAGCGATAATACGAAGTTTCAAACAAATTTGAACAACATATGTCTTAGTCACTCTGAGTATTAGGAATTTGATCAGAACAGGTTCGAAGAAAATCAGTTGAGGTGTTTCAAGCGTGAACTGGTACATTTTCCTTGTAACTAGCTATTCTACATTCATTTTTAGCACCACTCTTACCATATGCATCTGACAGCACTATTCTCATGAATATTTGCTAATTGGAAAAACAAGTCAGCCTGGAAAAAGTTAATTAGTTTTATGCAGACTGATTTAGTTTCATATCATATCCTGCCAGGGTGAAATATGCAGTATGCTATGCCATCAATAACAGTAGGCCATTCAACAAACGTTGTCATTTGATTCAAACAACGGCCAGTTAAATTCCCAAGCGTGGACTAGTGTATCACGTCGTCCTGGGAAACTGTGGTTAAGCTGAAAAGGAATTTAAACCGTCAGTGACAGAAAGACACACATGCACATATACACTTCACGCTGAAGTTGCCCCTACCAGCTAATTTTAATCGGAATGTCAAAACCACGGTAACACAAGGATTTTTATACTCGATTTACAGGTTATGTGTGTCCACGCAGCTTTCGTATTTGAATGTTGAACAGTGAAGTGGAAACGAGTGGAATGCTCCGGTGACTGAATGACCATGCATCGGATAATTAACATGCACTTACAGTGGGACAGGAGAGATTCTGCTGACACTGATTTGGTGCAAATGCACAGGGCTAGAAAAATGTAAAGTGATTGGATTGGACAAACGCATCGATACGAAGTCAACCACTGATTCGCAGACGTCTACGGCCAATCAGTGTCGAAAACACGAAGAAACTTGTAGGTCAGCGCGTGGACCAATCAGCATGACACAGCTCCAGCATCAGATTTTGTTATATCGAGCACCGGACTAAAACAAGTTGGTTAAGTGCGTCACGCGTTGAAACAAACGAGTTTCAAGCGGAGTCGAGCCGACCAATGAGAAAGCGAGAGCGTCAACACCAATTGTAATTCTTCATTTGACCGATGCGTCTAGTCTATAAAATAACCAATAGAAACTCAATAAACTGATATTTGCTTTGTGCCACGAAGACTGACTTTTGCTTTCGCTCCGGAAGGTAGCGATTTTCAACGGGATCGATAACGCAGGTTCTCATAGGGAGGAGCAACCAAAATTTGGTAGTGCTACGAGATGTTCCGAAATAGTAAGCTTTAATGGGGCTTACCACTGTGTTCGTTTGTTAACATGAAAATTGTGCCTGTAAGCGACCGGAAATTAAATTCCAAAATAAGGTTTTAAAATACTAACTTTGGTGTATCGTCTAGAGCATTCCATATGAGGTAATTGTCGCCAAAAATGAGAGCTATTTTCAAGACAGACCATTTCTATAGACTGCCTTTTGTCTCTGATGCTAAAACTTAGTGGAATTGTGTGAGCTATCTTTAAAGTGAGGAGTAGTTAATGCAAACGAAATATGGCAGCTATACCGACGTCAAAAAGACAAATGTCAATGATGTAATCTTGTGAGAAAGTCAGAACGAAATTACATTCAGGAAGGGGAAGTCAGTTTCAGGTGTTGCGAGTCTTCGCATTTTCACTGGATTTCCAGCCAACCCCTTTGCGGAGACAGTCATTGTCCTGCTAACTCCCGTCGAAAACCCCATTAGCTGAACTGTTCTTCAGGCCTAAATACCAGGGATCGTAAATTGTTGAGATATTTTAGACCACTGTTAGGTAGTGGGAAAATTTGGGTGATATTAGTTGATCATCACTCACAAGTGACCACTTCTTTCTTACTGCTACAAGCCTTTTAGCCATCCACACCTGTCGACATGATAATACGTTCTGAGCCTTACTCAAAAGAGAATGTCGGTGAGGGTTTGCATTGATTAGATTGGTCGTGCCTAACTTGAGATTAATAACGCAGTAGTCAATACAGTTGTCTCGCGAAGGTGAGGTCGGAGTTCAGATTCCGGTTATAGTATAAACATGCCCAAGTGATAATCTCTAACAGGGGTGAAATTAGAGATTAACTAGCCTTTTCGGTAGGGCTGGCTGAGAAAGCTGCAACAAGTTGCATGATGTTCAAAATGGGCAGAAAAATTGTAGTACCGTCGACGGTAGGAGTGTGTGTAGCAATGGAATTGAACATCATAATCAGCATTGTTAGGACTGTTCGTTAGGCAGGCCATAATGTGAACTACTCTCAGCGAAATGGGAGCAGTGATTTCAAACCACCACCGGGGAAACTCACGTTTACTGTTTGTTTGGGTTAGAGAATGACTTAAGATGCAAAGCAGGCAAACCGTTTCTGCATTTTACGATATCCGCATCAAAATCGGAATAAATATAGTGAAACTTTTTAACACCTCGTTTGACACGTTTGACGTACATGCATCAAACGTAGTGATGGAAACTTCTGTCTCCAGAATGGTGTTGATTGCCAAACAATATCGGACACAGTCGCTCCCTACCTACATCAATATCACCCGACGGATTAGGTCAGTTATGTTAGGCCCAGTGAGCGGTGACCTAGCTGCCGTTAACCCTCTGTGACCTATTTGTCATTGTTAACATAATTTCAATTGCAGCGCAACTGAGGAGAGCCACTTGTATTGCTCAAATGTTTGACCACTACTACGCGTTTTTTCTCATGATTAAACTGGGTCAGTATTTGTTTGTTTTCTTACCTTCATGAACACTGTGTTTACAAGAAATGAGACGAACATTATTTAGCCTGTTGTTACGTGCAAGTATTTAACACACAACAGTTTTCATGTGAAGTGGGAGACAAGCAACGACGAGGTTGTAAAGCTTGTTACCATAGTCAGAGAAAACAGCACATCACATTTCGAGGCGTTTAGTGACAGCCTTTGGTCATCTGGCCACTTATAGTACTGGTAGTCTATCCTGCAGTGTCACGCGAAATGAGACGTTTCTGTGTAGTCAAAGAGACTGATAAAGTTTGTTCCTAACCAGGACGTAACGTAAGTAGAAAAGACCAGTAGGTAAAATCAGGCGCCGTATTGGTCCATTGTTGCACTAAGAGAAGATTAAAAACGCTTCTAATTAAATATATTTGCATCAGTAAACAAATAACTTCATGTCTTACTAATTGATAATTGTTAGACTTGTATGATGAACCTTTCGATTTGGATGAAGTAATGATTTGTTCATTGGTGGGCAGAACAACACCATTACTACGGTCAGCAAATACCACAAATGTGTTTATGGTTGAACTATTGAGTAATGCAGTCGGAAGGTACTGATAAAGTTTACATGGGTTGCTTAAATTCACCGGGACTTCGCGTGGCAGAAACTTGCGTAGAATTTAAACGACAACACAGAGAAAAAGTAATCTTATATGTAAATTTATCGATCTTTGCAAACAGACATTCTCCGTACCTCGCGTCGGAATCAAACAATTGCATAAATTTCAAAACGTTCCCATATAAAGCCTAATTTATCTCACGCATATTATTCTCAATACTGAAAATTTACGTTTTGTGGTGGATTATCAAACCGGAGGTGCGAGTAATCCAACTCTCGTAAGAAAACCTCAGCAAGGGGAGAGTTATGTCCAAAAGCCTACAGCGAGAGGACCGGGGACAACATGGACAACCGGATGGGCCATCGCTCAACTAGACCGGACCAACGGACGGGATATGGCAAGCAAAATGGTATGGATGACTAGATCGGGGGCTGATGATTCAGGCACTCGAAGAAATGGCTCAACATGCTCTCAGAATACGGTCAGGGACCATGGTGGATAGATTGGGGATAACATGAGCGACCGGACGAGCCATCACCTAACGAGACCAACCCAACAGACGATGAATGACAGGGGAAAACGCCCTGACAGAAGATGTCGGGCACACACAAAAACCGAGTCGATGTGCACACCACGCGTGAGCGGAAGCCAGGGGTGTTATGGAACCGAATTCTGGTTCATACATTCGTGAGCGCGCGTGGCATTGAAAGCAACGAGTTAGACGATAAATATGGTGCTTTAGCGAACGCCTTTTCGCTACAGTATTACAGTTCATCCGAATGGTAACGTGTTTGCTTCTGTGAGTGTGTTGAGTTTTGATTGCAGATCTTGACCTTAACACGGGACCTGTCAGGCATGGAGTAAGCGGATGTTTCTGAGCTTTCGCATGCGATGATTCAGTCGTGCCCAATGTGAACTCAGTGGCGTAGTGATCAATATGGTTGCCTCATATAAGTGTGGCCGGAGTTCAAATCCCGGTAGTGATAAGGATATGCACTACTGACGAGCTCTGATGAGAGCGAAACTCGAGTCTAGTGCTCGTTTTCGAAAGGGACTCATTGAAAAGTTTATGGAAATGCGATAGGTGTGTTCAAGTGAAAAGTACCTCCGGATGTTGTGTCATACAAAGGCTGAGTTGGCGGCAACAAGTGAATAAGAGATGGTTACATCAACTCTGAAAAGTTTTGTTTAAAATGTCAAAACTTACCGTGCGGTGGATGAATGAAACGACCACTTTTAGGACGTGACACCTCCCGATTAGTCGTATTTTGCGATCATTTGCATTGTCTGATGATGGCCAAATGCTTAAACGTGATTTTCCTACTGTTTCCATCAGTGGTCGAACACTCTGTTCAACAGCGCAGAATGAAGACATGTTAACATGTCTTTGCCTCTCATTAGCCACGTAAAAAATGCAGGTTGCATAAAGCAGACATTCAGAGATGGACGGAATATGAACAAACCTACTATCTAGGGTTTCCGTCCCGGTGCCAAAATCCGCAGTCCAGACCAAAAGGGTTTACTCAACGGGCACGATGCCTAACAGAGTCGGGTGAGTGACCGGGTCTAACATAGCTCTGAAGCCACAGCCAAATTATCGAGAGGCTGTAAGCGCATTTCCCATGAGGCATCTTCACCACATCAACAAACAGGATAAACGCATGTCAATGCGCTCCAGGAGTGCGATCTGATCTCAGCATGATAAATGCGTTCAGACCAAGTTGAGGGTAGCTTTCCTGCAGCAAAGTGAACTGGAAAGTGTGACCCACCATAGCTCAACATGACCGAAGTTGGTTGATGGCATTCGATTCGGATTAGCCTGCGACAGTGATCGAAGCCACAGGACGCCTACGCTTAACCATCACCGCCATTGGCTTGCGCCACACCATTTGCGGTTCCATCCACACACGACATATAACGTGTGAACGCGAAGGAATAAGACCGGGAGGTGTGCGAGTGAGACCTTTGTGTCCAGCCGGCTAATGGTGGTTAGCCAGCTGATGGATTAACAGGGAAAGAAAACCCTTATCTCTCGGACAGTAAACAGAGAGATGTTGCAATGAAGAGATCTAAACTAAGGAATATTTGTGAAGTGCAATACAAGAAGCATTAGAGTATAGGAGTGCATGTTAGTGCATCCTGTAGAACAAGTCAGGTTCAGAACAAGACGTGTACTCACTACACCACACACAACATCTCATCTAGTCTGTTATTGATACTGTAGATATAGGTCAATATCGAACAATTTGACTGACCAATGCAGATATGGCGTTCACGATTGGCTGCACTCCACCACATCCTTCCTTTTTTAAAGAATCTCCGGTATTCTTCGGTTTCGTAGAACGAACTCGTTCTTTTCAGTGGAACTGGGTTCAGCTGCTCCGGAACTTGTGTTCATCGTTTCCTGTTCTCTGTTCCTCCTTAATGTCCCGTGATTTGTGCGTACCACATAAGAACGCTCACCTTCCACAATCCCTGGGGCCCATCTGTCAGAGCCCATACCGAACGGCTGAATCCGAACGGTATCCCCTCCGTCCAATCTTCATAGCTCATGAGTCCCTTTGTTATACACTTGCCTTTCTCGTTCCATTCGTTGTTTCAATCGCTTTCTTACGGTGTCCCACGTGACAGTTTGCAGGGCTAGACGATCTTCAACTAGTGGTATTCGCGTTCTCGTTCTTCTTCCCATGAGCCGTTGAGCCGGACTCAAATCTATATCTGCTGACGGGGCGTTTCTGTGTTCTAGCAATGCCAGATAGGCGTCTTCATTGACTGTTGAACATTTCTTCATTATTTTCTTTGCCTCCTTCACAGCAGATCCCACTTTACCATTAGACTGGCTGTGGTGTGGACTGGAGACTTCGTGTTTAAACCGCCATTTTTCGGCAAATTCCGCAAACTGTTGTGCTGAAAATTATGGACCACCATCTGATCTCACACACTCTGGAATGCCATATCTTGCGAATTGAGCTTTCAACCTGCCGATTATCTCCTCGGCTAATGTAGCATTTAACTTTTCAATTTCAAAAAAGTCGCTGAAATAGTCTACCAAAAGTAGATATGACTTGTCTGCATGCGAGAATAGATCAACCGCTACGTGTTGCCAAGGTCGCCTGGGGACTGAGCGGCACACCATGGGCTCCTTTGGCTGTCGAGTCCCGTATTACTTGCAGACCATACAGGTTAAAACAGAGTCCTTGATATGACTAGTCATGCTTGGCCAGTATACGGTATCCTCAGCGCGTCTCGTACAACTACGCACACTGAGCTGCGAACGGTGTATTTCATGCATAGTGAGTTTTCTGGCAGCTCGAAGAATAATCAAACGTTCTCCACGGAACACAAGACCGTTTTCCGTGGTCAACTCATCTCGGACCTTGAAATGAGGACGAATGATTTCACTCACTTGTCGTGCGTGATCGGGCCAGCCGTTTCTGATTTTCTCTTCGAGCTTCTCCATCTCTTCGTCATCGGCAAATGTCTACCTTATTCGTGGTAACCGCGAGTCCGATTCCGCGAACGTTAGGTATACTTGTTCATATCCGGTGCAGTTGTCTTCTTCCGTTGCCAGTGGGGCTCGCGATAGTGTATCTGTCAGTACCATGTTCTTGCTAGGAGTGTATCCGATCTCGAAATTGTACTTCGGTAGGCGTACCAACATGGTCTGCAAACGGCGTGGCGCCTTGTCCAGAGGCCATTTTTGATATAGTTGTCAATGTTTTATGGTCGGTTTGGACGATAGTTTTTCTCCCAAATGTGTAATCGTTGAATTTTTCCATTGCAAAGACCACTGCTAGCAGTACCTTTTCGATTTGTGCGTATCGGGTCTCGGCGCAACTCATGGTTCGACATCGGAAATCAATCGGCTGTCCGTTCTGCATGAGAACTGCTCCAATCCCGTTTTGGCTGCTGTCACATTGTATCACTAACGGCAGACGTGAATCATAGTAACGTAATACAGGAGCTCCGACGATTGATTGTTTGATATGTTTCCACGCTCGCTCCTCTTCCTCTCCCCACACCCATGACGTATCCATGTAGGTAAGTAGCATGATGATCTCCATGATTTGAGCTTAACAGGGCAGAAATTGACTCAAGTAGTTAATCATTCCATTGAAACGAGCAATACCTTTCACATCAGTTGGGTGTGCCATATTCACCACTGCACCGATTTTGGCTAGATCAGGCTTGATTCCTTCTCTGGATAAAACGTGTCCATGGAAAATAACCTCCTTGGTACAATATTCGATTTTCCCTTGTTTGAGCTTGATGCCAACGGGTCGGCATCTAGCTAAAAGGAGTTCTAGATTTTGTCGTGTTCGACCTTAGTACGACCGTGGATCAAAACATCGTCAGCTATGCACATGACACCAGGTAGATTCTCAGTTGCTTGGAATAGTCGTTTTTGAAATATTTCACTGGAGACTTTCAATCCGAACGGTAGAAGAAGCCAACGGAAACGACCAAAAGTGGTCCCGAATGTCGTTAACAAAGTGGACTGTTCGTCCAGTTTTACATGTCAGAAAGCAGAGGACAAATCTACCTTGGTAAAAAAACAAGCGTTGGTTAGCTGAGGAAAAATGTCTTCCAATAAGGGAAGTCGAAAATACTCCCTTCTTAATGCTGCGTTTAATGGTTTCGGGTCGATGCAAATTCTCAATTCGCCCGATTTCTTGCTGGCTATAGCGACCTGACTAACCCAATCGGTTGGCTCGTCTACTTGCTGTATTACTCCTAGATCTGTCAGCCGTATGAGTTCCTTTTCAAATGTCTCTTTTGCGGTAAGTGGCGAACGACGAATGGGTAGCACGACTAGTTCCGCGTCCGAATCGATGCTCAATTTACAAACTCCTTGAAGGGTTCCCAAAGTACCATCAAAAACACTAGAATATTTTAGACAGATGTTGGTCAATGGCGAGACTACGTTATGTACCCAGTTAAATGTTACCAATTCCAGCGCTTCGATTGCTTCAACTCCAAGAAGGGGTGAGAAATTTTCTTTGACCGCATACAAAACTTGCTCGATACGTTTGTCATTATTAGGGTTACGTCAGATTGTTGTAAACTTTCCTGTGGGCGTCACCGTTGTTCCATTCCACATTCGAAGCACGAGGTTCGTATTCGTCAGTGGTTCGTTTGGGACGCAGGACCGAGGGCCGAGACTGACACCTTCACCTGAGTCCACCTGGAAGTTTATTGTTATTCTATTCAACTCACTTTCGACAGATCGTATACGCTGGTGGGGTTCGTTCACTCCAACCGCACACATTGAGCACCTCCTAGGCTGGGTTGCCTTTGCCACATCTGGACCTCTATTGCAACAAACAGAGAAGTGATTCGTTTCACCGCAAATTTTTCGCCATGCTGGACATTGTTCTTTCTTGTAGCCATGGGTTCTTCCGCAGAAAGTGCCGCCTACTAGATGGTGTCTTGGTTCTTTGGCCATCACGAGATTGACATCCTCTGTCGAGTGAATTTTGAGGGCTTCGATCTTTCTGTCGGCTGCCTCTTCACTCCGACACATGTCAGTGCATTGTTTGAGCGTCAACTGAGGATCCCTCAACATTCTCTTGGTCAAATTGCCGTTTCTCATTCCGATAATTAACCTATCTTTGATCAGTTTGCTATGCATGCAGTTACAGAAACCGCAGGTTGTGGCCATGGATCTCAGAGCTTGAACAAATTGATCTACGGATTCTCCAGGTTCTTGGACGCGGCAATTAAATTGTCGTTCGTAAATCCCAAACAACAACATTCAAATTTCTTCATCACGTTTTGCTAGTCTTCTGGGTCTACGCCTGTCTCATACGGAAATGTGTTAATGCAGCGAATGGCCTGCTGTCCGATGTCATGTCGAATCATCGCCATTTGAAACTCCTTCTCGACTGACGACAGTCGAGCTAGCGTGCGGAAATCTTGAAATTACAACTTCCACATTCTCCATCTTTCTGGAAGTCCTTCATCCTCATTCATGTTCAGCTGGGGCGGTGGTCGGAGATTCAATCCCGCCATTGGGCTCAAACCCATCTAGTCTGGGTTCATGTAGAACAAGTCAGGTTCAGAACAAGACGTGTACTCACTACACCACACACAACATCTCATCTAGTCTGTTATGGATACTATAGATATAGGTCAATGTTGATTGGCGTACACGATTGGCTCCACTCCACCACACATCCCAGAGAAGATGAGGATGAAAAACAAAATTCACACTGAACCACAAAAAGCCAGACAGACCATTATTCATCATACAGTACACCAACAAAGTTGAAGAAATGAATGGATAGAGGATTGCAGACATCTACGTTTCTGAAAAGAGGAGTAGATTAAATGTTAACGACCAGGTGTTGGCCGATACAGTCATTAACAGAAACAGAGTGGATATACTGATACGACCAAAGTTGAACAGATACACCGAGGGAGAGAGAGAGATCGAATTAGTCATGCTAGGGGCCCACTTGATTGTCATGCCTTGAGTGAAATGAATCCATTCTAAACCACCATCCGAAGCATCTACACTTGCGATCTGCACACTCTGATAGAAGTCAACTTGCGAGCATACATAACACTTGCACGTCAAGCCCATTACGCCACGTTGCCCAGTTCCATCAGCATTCATATATATCAAAGTTATCCATGTTCTTAATCACCAAACCTGCATGACGCAAATGTTTTGTGTCGACGCAAACTAAACGGCCTTCGCATCCTGGATGTGCCGTTTTTCAGAACGAAGCAAGCTCCTATTGCACAAATCTCATCAACCTGGACAACATTTTTGAACGGACTATCCATGTGCATAACGATGACAGCAAGTTGGCTTCTTCGCAAATAAGAGGTCAAATAAGAAATTCTGGCAGGATGCGGCTCAGTGAGGAGGCCACAAACCTAAGAGGAGTCAAACGACGCTTATTATTTTCACAGTACGGCCATAGTACGTTACATTAGAGTGCACGACTGTTGCGATAGGTCTAACCAAATAGCATGACGTGCCTCAGATTCCACGGGGAAATTGTTAGGTGTTGATCGGTCTTATGGAGATTCGTAGTTCTGTTCCGCTCCTGAATGCAGCTTTCCATCATCCATCGTGTGGTGAAACAACTATCGTGATGATACAGACTATCAAGGAAACCACACCTTGTGCACTTGTTGTCACGGCTGCATGCTGGCTCACAGTTCCGCATTGTCTTTCAGGACCTAAGATTCGCGTGTGACCAGTCAGGTGTTAACGTTAATCGACCGTGCTGGCCAAAACACCGGAAAGATGGGGCCAAGCCACTTTGCTGGAAATGCACGTACAGTTCCTCCCACGCATGGCCAGCTAAATTGGCTATGAATTTAGCGGTGCGTAGTGCCACTTCACTCATCCGTCCCAGTTAGGCTTCGTGCCCGTTTGGTAAGCCCCCTGGTTTGGACTGCCGTTTTGGGGGCCGAAACAAAGGGCTTGGTCAATCGGCACATCCAAACCAAGTGTTATGGCTTCGACATCACGGCAACCCGGTGAGTTGGTTTTATCACTTTTGTTTACGTAGCGCTGGCCAGTGGGTTAGGATGAACATAGCTTTGCGAAAAGTTCGGGTTCTGGTTGGGTAACAATGTGTGAAATCAGAGGCCTGTTGCCATGACGTGTCTAGTAATCGGTGCTTGTTTTATCATCTGTTGATTTCACCACTTCTGGACGCGTTACGGCTACCCCCGTAGAGTTGTCGTTCTCTTTTGCTTATGTGAACTTTGATGGTTTGAACTAAGCGTAATCGGGCAGCCGCAAATGTGCGGGATAGGGGAAACCACAGTTTGTGTTTGATGTAGTGTGTCAAATGATTCCCTTCAAAATGCAGAAATAAAAATGACAATTTTCACCTGTTTGAACTGGCACATTGCATGTGTCCATCGTGCGGCAAGTTTATATGAGTTCTTCAGGTTGTTCATCTGCCAATAACGTTTTTCTTGGCATCCGTCGTTCTGTCTGCAGTTTATCAGGAGTGCAAATACTCTTGGCCCTATGAAGTAAGGTTTTGACTAAGCCATGATAGTATGCTTTCGCGGCAAAGCTGGAAAACATGGAGCGAGTGATCTCTTCATTGTGCATGGTTAAGTTACCACAGAAGCATCCACGCATTGTTGTTATGCCTACTCATGCCAAATATTTGGTCCGTATAGCATTCCCATGAAAAAAACTGGATCTTGGTTAGTTCTCTTTTGATCCTTAATATGTCTGCGAGCAGTGACCTGTAGTGGAACTCTTAACCGTGATACCTTGAGTACCCACTAACAAATAACGGTATCCCGACGACAGTCAATGAAAAGGTGAAGTCAACGGTTTGGATCGTTATTGTTGGAATAGGTGCACATGCCTAACACAGTGGTGCTCGTCTGGACCGTGTCCTGTTCGGCTCGGCTGTGTTGCACTCAATTCCTACCCGGGTGCAATCGTGTCGTCTCGTGTCGTGCGTGCGTGCGTGCGTCCGGGTGTGGGTGAGAGCTTTAGGGCCGGTGAATGTGCGGACGCTCAAACGCAGGTTCGGACAGTGAGCATCGCTTAGAGTAGACGACTTGTCACGTGATGGGCCGTGTGAGAGGGTGAAACGATGGTTACAGACATCACAAACGGTTTGAATCCAGTGTAAGACACTAGAAAGAGGATGCTCATTTCCACATGCGTGACAGCCTAGGTGTATCGAATTTGTGAACTACAATCATGTGGAAATCCGACCAAACCCAATTCCCCTAAATATTCACCCCTCTGCATTCACGTCAATTTGATGGTTGTGCGAATAGCCAGTTGTCGGTTATTGTACTTTGCTTGAGTGGTGCGTCCACCCCCTTTTTTGGAGCTCGGCTCATCCCCATTGTTTTGAACCTGCTGATTGCTCGGAAGACCTCTTTTGGGTATGAATGTCTCACTATGTGACTGTAGTTCATGTTTAGCTCGTTCAGCAGCAAATTGTAACCCATTCCCTGAAAACGATCCGTCGATCGAAACTGTTGAGGTTGTCTAAATATTCATTCTGATAATTTGTTCAATAGTACCGTGGCATTACGATCCAATCTTGTTTTGAATATTTGGGATCATTGGTTTATCGCTACGCGTTGCTCAACGTCTTCGTGGAAGATCGTACAGTACTCAACATTGATCTCCAGTCTGCTTAACCCCTGATGATGTCTGACAGTTTCAAGAAACAACCCATTCTGGATGATCAGTCAAATTCAGTCGAGCAAGTCAAAGGTGTTATTGATTCCATTTCGTGCTCTGGTTCCCGTGTCAGTTGTAATAGCCGTGTTCAGGCCAGATCTGCGTCGTTACGGGCTGAACTGAAAGAAAGGCAGCTTAAGACATAAGTTGAATTACAGAATGGTTTTGTTGCGAGCTAAGTCAGAAGTAGAGGAGGCTAGGCTAAACGCTATGCTAGCNACCGGATCTTGCGTCCATTCGAAGGAACCATCATCCTTAACAATAGTCATCAAGGCATACATACCATGACATGGTCAACATCTTTGTTAGCATTTCGCCTTACGCCCATGAACAATGCATAATAAATCCAGGTCATCTTTCGGTACTTTCGGCGCTTCCCTCAACCATCCTAACCTCCGGTGAGTAATGCATCCAGAAAGGACAAACTGCCGTCTCGGTCTTCATTATAGGGCCTGACGTACGCATTTTCAAAGTTCACAAAAAATGAGCAAAATGCGGTTCACATACAACTTACGTAGAGGCAGACATAAATCGTAATATCGGTCAGCCACCGGTTGGAACACTGAACTGCCCACCATCACAGGATGAATTTGTTTTCAGAACAAGCCTCCAGTATGAAAACAGAAATTCCCAGTTCACCGAAAATTTTTTCTGATATTATCTAAGAGGACACATGAAAAGGAATCGCGGTAAGAAACGAAACCAGGGAAAACTGTTATTGTTTCTCGATTCGCGGAACTGGAGATTGAAAGGGTTCACCTAAGGTGAACTGTTCAACATAGGCCTTTAGCTTTTAGGTGACAGAAACAAATGAGGATACTTACGGGCAATCTAGCAAGATTAAGGACAGATCCACTGCCAAAAATCTGGTCTTCTGATGAATACGAGCCAGCGACATAAACAGTATACCTAGACGTGTTGATTGATCTATCGGATACGCTATAAACCCACGCCCGGAGCTCTGAAATTTCACATTTGAACCTAACCAGCCCATGTTTTTATGGGGAATCCACCAAATGATCCAAGAGGTTCTTTTCGATTTGAATCCAGTCAAAGTCCAAATTTTTCACAGTTTTGTCTGTTCTAAATTACCAAGTCTGTCAAACTACTTATCTGTGGATTTCCGGTAAACCGACCATGTTTGTTTTTCCAAGGTGTCCCTTGTCTTTTAGTATTGCGTCTGTAATATTTTACTGAGTACACTTTAATTGAACTAAAAAAATGAACACTCCTGAAATTCATCGAAGGTTTCATTGATTTTCTGAAAACGAATATCATCTTACATTCGCATTCCATCAATGTGGGTGGACACAGTCCAACTCGGAGTTCCACTCTACTCTGGCTTTGACCACAAGGACAAAATGTTAATTAAAAACTCCGCTGTGCTTGTCCCATAACCACAATTCCACGATACACATTAGCATATCAACCACCCGTTCGTGAATCTGCACGCAGTTCGTCCTACAACCGGTTCACCCTCATTTGCTAACCATTAGGACCCAGAAGAGTGCGTGGCACAATTCCAGTGAATCGTTAGCTGGTTAAGAAACCCCCCGAGTAGTCACCAGAATAAACGGTACAGCAAAGCAGCTCGTTTTCGGTTGTTCATCATCAGGCCAAATACAAAACATTTATATAAAACATTGTTGTAGGGGCAAAACGGGAACAAAACCAACCATTGCAATTGAGTCCAAAAATGTCGTCGATACCTGTGGAGACAAAGTTTTGGTATAATTATGCCACAATTATAGCTCAACTAGAAACATGGCAGTTTGATCTGTCACCGTGTGGGTGGTCGGTCATAGCATGGGATGTGTTCGGTCACTCTCTGCGTTAGTTGTCGAGCTGGTTCGCGCGTGTACACTCTACTGCAACTGAAAGTAAACAGATGGACAACATGGGAGACGGAATATTTTGACGAACCAATTTTTTTATAGGAAAAACTAATTTTTTAGTGAGATGAACCAAGTGCAACTGCGCAGCCGCACGTGTTCAAACTAGAGCAGATTTTCACTTGTACACAGTGGTTTCAGCTACATGACCCCATTGGAATTGCAAAGCAAGAATATATCCATCTTTTAAACAACTTGCGTGTGTTCACTGTTGTTGATCACTTTATTGTATACCTCATAAATTTTTCACTGTAGCTGTTTGCTAGTAAATCTTTTCTCAGCATTCCTGTAGTTTATCAGGAGCAGAAATGTCTTTTTTGTGAAACAAAGTTCAGACCAAACCGCGTATTTTAGCCACCTGAAAAATACTGGACAACTGAAGTTATTGACTAACCGATGTTACTTTGGAGTAACGTGACATTCGTATATCGTGTGGTAAATTGGTTTGGTTATTACCCGCTTTTTGTGAAATGATGCTTATTCGAACTAATGAGCCGAAGTTGTTTGGCATACGTGGCCGAGTCACACTACCAGGTTATCCTGGTCTTGATTACATAGTGTTGAGTTTGTCTGCAACCATGTTTGCTCACTGCTTGTTCCTATTTGCATCATGTACATAACCTGCATTTTATACGCTGGTGACTGATGAGAGTAAATGAAGTGTCAACCTATTGTAACGTATGTTGTGATTCTTGTCTAATGAAGACAGTGGATTTGCATCAAATTGCAAACACTTTTGTATGTGGTAATATGGAAAACAACCGGTTACGAGTTGTGGAGAGTTACTACACCGACCCTAGATATTGAAATCTCAGGAGCCTCGCCTAACTGGCTAATCAGGACGGGTATGATTGGTTTGTGCCTTTTCGACTGGTGAACCCTCATTCATCATATTTTTTTCGATCTGTTTAACTGTAGTACCAGTCGAAAAGGCACAAACAATTACGTTTGCCCTGGGTTTTTTCTCTCTCGAATGTTCGAATTCACTGTGTAATTTGGTTGAGTACGTCATTTACTTCTGTACTAATACTCAGCAAGTTTTGTTTTATTTTCTATCGCATGTCTCATCCGACGCCGACATGACGTATGTGGCATCATCGACCGTGACCATCCTCGATCTCGTATTGGATGTTTTGCTTGAACGTTCCGTGGATGCCTCTCCTCGAACATTCATTTTTTACGGTTGTGTTTGGCACCTTTGAGGGAGGGTATTCGAGTGGGAGCTCCCTTGGGACTGTGGGCGTTAGTGCTACTCCACCTGCGGCGTCTTGGGAATGTCGTACCAATCGCAGACTGATTGGATATCAGCTGGTACGCCTTGAACCAGATCAGGCCCAGGATGGCTGGCCCCAGTTATCCTCATCAGGATCGAAGGGGTGTTGCCACAGTACCCTTCTAGGGGGAGCTGTGTAGCGGTCTGGAGAGTTCACTGGCCTGCCTGCGGTATGGTGTGTAAAATAGTTCCAAAACTCATAGTTGCATATTGTACCTAGGCTATTAAGAAAGCTCGCATGATGTATGCTGTCCGATTGTTAGTCTGCATGTCATGTGACTGTGGCGCGAACCCGAAGGACACACGACACCTTCTTCCGGTTTACTCGCTCGGCGACGGCCGGTCTCTAATCTCTCTAGCTAATTAGCATGTCGGTGCCTTTTATAGCGCTATAAGAGACCACTTGTACATTTCGTCGAATAAAGATTTGGTATATTTCCTCAACGGCCTTTTGCTTTTCGCGTCTGATAATTGCGTATCTGGGGAAAACGCGACTTAGTGCGACGAGTACTAAAACAGTAGCGAGAAGAGGAATGCACTAGCATTGAGTCCCCGCAGACTGTAGGTAGTCTTTCAGTTTCACTCCTGTCATTAGCATTACGTAAACCACCTTTGTGTGTTTGCTGTTTATAAGATAAGTTTATATGATCGGTATAAATAGCGACTACATTGTTCCGAGTTAGCGTGGCATCTGAACAGATGCAGTACGAACAGTCGATTTTTTTCAGCAGTTTGCATTACCACATGAGAGATTTTGAGGGCCATTCGCAAAATGCTACTTTAATCATGATAGGCATTTTCACTGCTTATGTTCTTAATCGGATTGCCTATATTGTTGTGCAGCATCATCTTCACAAACTTCTTTTGCGCTGAATGTCAAAGTTTGAATAACATTGCCTTAAAGATAGGAACTATACGTTTGTTAAATAATCCTACATACTTGCAGTGAAAAATATGTCGTAACATCTTACTCGTATACATGACCGTTGCTATTCACAGACCCAACCTAAGACCCTACTTTGACTCCAGGAGAGTCTGCTACTAATGAACCTAATGGGGAACCCATCTCCAAATTTCAAAGCAACTGATAGAAGTCATTGACAAACACAGAATAAACATTGAGAACAGACTGAAGAACCAATCCGTTTAACGATGATGCCCCAGTCCAAACATGTTCAATTGACTATCACACACGTTCACATATTTTCTACGTGCTTGTAATGAGTATTCAACCCCGCAAATCACGAAATTGAAGAACAAAGGGGAGCTAGTTCATCTAACGCTGTCTTCAACAATTGCCCGTTCCATTGTGCCAAGTCCACCGGATACAAGACTGGGTGAGCGTTAAAGTATCTGTTGTAGGCTATAAGGCGTCTAGCCGTATCCACGATCTATGCGACTTGAGCGTGCTGTTGAAGGCCGGATTTTCTCTCTTCCAGATTACTGTAAGAATTTGTTTGGCCTACGTTTGTACACGAAAACACAAAGGAAAATAACAGCAGGCAAGTGTGGGCGTTTACTAACAATAGTATGGCATTTCTGGAAAAATGACAAAAACCTTTTATTTACGAAGTGCAGAAAGCGTGATCCGTAATTAAGACAAAACTTCATAAGCACCTGCCTTGTCGAACATATGACAAGGATGAACGTTTT